>JASTWL010001670.1:0-27318 GCA_035220575.1 Temnothorax rugatulus | reverse complement strand
TGTCAATCTCGATAATCGCGCGACCACGTATGTCCGAGATTCCACTGAAAGCCTCCCGTCGCTTCTTTCTTCACGAAGGAATGTAAGAAAGCGGAATTACCAGTCGCGCGACATTACGGGGGTAATTCACCGGCGTAAACCACTGAAACAATAATTTTCATATGTATTGCAACTTTACTTTACTTACTTTGTACGACAAACCGCTTCATATCTCATTTCGCGTTCTGATGATAAAAATAACAATTTGTTTACCTGATTCTTTATATGGGTATAATCTGTTGTCGTTTATCAGTTTTATTTCACTGCGTTTCTTTACATACTTTGTAGATAATCTTTTAGCTGTATTATAAAGGAAATTATCAGAATGTACTTCTGTTTTTCTTGATAAAATGTTATTAATCAAAGTGCAGGATACGTGAATAAATTCCATTGTAATTATTTGTAACAAAACTTCTTTCAAATGTGTGCATTGCTCAGGAAAATATGTAAGATATTTGTCCTCCAAAACATGTGCTAATTTTTCCGAAAGTTTTGCCTTATAACAAATGTCCGTGAATGTCTTTTCCATAATATCTGTGGCATCTTGTACAAATGAACAATATTTTCATTTTCTAAATCTAAATGACATACACATTTTTCACATTGCGCAATTGTCTTGTTACGACAAACATAGTTGATAATCTTCTCTGCATCTAGTACAATTTCAGTTTCTGCAACTGCAGGTATCGCTGCTTCCGTACATTCTACTTCATGAACTTCCTCGGAATGCATTTCTTTCATTCGCTCACTAAGATCCATTAATTGAGATAAAGCAAATGTAGTTTCTTCATAATTTTCTCGACATTGGCTCCAATTGAATGTTTGGAGGTAAAATTACAGATAAGCAATGATTTAAACGCTCCTTGAAACTGTACCAGACTAGGATTTGTATTAGCACAGCCATTGCTCCTTATCTGGCTAAAAAATTTTCAAGCACATCTTGATTTAAGAATCTTAGATTTAACGAATCAAAATTATTTTCATGTAGGATATTCCATATATTTTGCGCAGCTTTTATCGTCCATATCCAGTTCTTGAGACACTTTGGAGCATTTTTCTTGACAACTTTTCGAGTCTGTTTATCAACGTATTGCATATTTGATAATTTCTTGCAAGCTTGTTGCCACAATTGTGTATGTCCACTATTAACAGAATTATGCTACTTAATCCTTGTCCTTGTTTCCCGTTGAATGAGTCAAACAAATTATTGAAAAATATAACATATCGGAGGTAGCAGCAGCTCCTTTTGGTAATTTTATGATACCTTTCCGTGTCTGGACAACTCCTAAAACATCAAATGCAAATTATTGGGCATAAATTCACAAAACATTTTTTAATACTACATGGTAATTTCATACAGTCTTACCGTTACTTAAATTTAGTACAACATCAATAAAATTGGAGAAAGTTTTACTACAAACTTGAGAGGCATGCTTCACCCTCATTTTCGGTATTAAATTTGGGTTAACATGGTTCTCCGTTATTTTAGATAATTGTCGTTGTTTTAAAAAACTGTTTTTGTCTATGTCGTAACATGTCATAATATGACTCCAAGAAGCATATTGTACATCTTCCTTGCAGGCTTTATTTACATTCATATCTAAGTCTTTCGTTAACAAGTGTTTCTTGTTGCTTTGAGCAAATGCACATAATCAAAAACGGGTATGGCTTCTCGTTCTTTTATGATGAAAGTATTCTCTAAAAAAATAATTTTTTATATTTCTTTGTGTACATACATATTGAGGAGTTAAAGCCATAGTGGTGTAAGTCACTTTTTTTAACCTATCGAGTTAAGTTCATAGATGCAGTCTACACATGCAGATATGTTGAAAAAAGAAAAAAAGTGGTCAAAAAAATTGACTTACACCACTATGGCTTTAACCCCTCCATATATATTGTTACGCTCGTCAAGCGTCAGCCGCACGTTTACACTCACTCACTCACTCGCGGCGCGTTTCTCAGGACTCTCACAAGAAAAGAGGACACGTTGTTAGAAAAGGAAACTCTTTTATTAATCTCCCGTTATTAAAGAAGAGCTCGGGCTGACACGTCCGAACGAGACGAGACCCAGAGCAAATCTGAACATCGGGTATAAACAGAACATCTGGTATAACTGAACATCTGGTAGGAAAATCAATAATAAATTGAGCATCAGAGAAAATCAATATTCACATAAACAAGCGTCACTAAGGACGATTCGCGGCGCGACATTTACTACCGGGCGACTCGCATGAAGCGCGCGGCACGGGCGCAACACTACCCCCCCTCTTCCAAGATTGTCGTCCCGACAATCCGGGAGGGTAGTCTCTTGCAGTCTAACTTCTGTTCCGTGGACCCCAGGGCACCCAATGGTTAACTTGTCCTACTTGAGCTGCTGCTCCAAGTTTCTGGACCCCATCTTTCCTGGTCCCCAGAAGCCACACAACAGGTCCCCGAACCGTTCCTCTTCCGGAGGGAGCTGGCCAGACTCCCCCCCTCCGCCGGTTTCAGACGACCCAGAAGAAGCTCTGCTCTCTTGATGTGCTCCCCCGCTGCCGACCTCCACGACGCCGCTCCACTAACTCTTCAGACAAGGGGGGGGAAACTTGTGTGGACCCAGCGTCTTTTCAGACTCCCCAAGTCCCTGCCTCAGCATTTGCTCTACGTCCCACGGGAAAACCACAGCTCAAAAACCGTGGGCGAGGCAGTCTTCTTAGAAAAACTTCCTTAGAGGAGTCTTCGGCCGATGTTCTGCCGCAGTAATCTCTCTGTGTACCGCTGACTTCCTCTAGGAAAACAAGAGTAACACGCACAGTAACTGAGAATAAACAGAATACCGTAATCAAATCAAAACTCATTGTTTCAGAATTCTTTATTTAATCATACACATATTTATAAATTTCATTTGTAAACTAAAATTATTGCTTTTAGAACCCCTTTGATCCGAGCTCCGATTTTTTTACAACCTCAACTCAATTTTCTTTCAGAAAACAAAGCCAGCCTATCCGAATGAACAATTTTCTTCTTATGACGAGGTGATTTCTGGATACAGTAAACAACGTCACTCAGTTTCTTCACAATACAAAAAGGGCCCTCCCAATTGCTCTGCAATTTCGGGGTTTCCCCTTGATCCTACGGGGATTGTAGAACCAGACTTTCTGTCCTTCCTGAAAAAGAATTCGTCTGGCTCCCCGATCATACCAGGATTTGATCGAGAAGACTTAACGTCCATGCGTGCTCTAACACCAGAATGGATCTCTTCCAGTTTTCCTTTAAGATTTCCAATAAATCCGTCAAATTGCTCCTCCTCCCCATGAGGCTGCGGTGGATTTCCCTGCAACAAATCTAAAGGAAGTCTAAGATTTCGAGCAAAACATAATTCCGCAGGAGTCAAACCAGTGGTTTCGTGTTTTGAAGATCTATAGGCTAACAAGAACATAGGAATCCATTGATCCCAATCCCTTTGATTTCCAGAAATATACTTCGCTAAATAGTTAGTAATAGTTTGATGTTGACGCTCGACTTGCCCATCCGATTGAGGATGTAAGGCAGTAGTCCTCGTCTTCCTAATCCCAAGAAGATCCATTAATTCCGCAAAAAGTCTCGATTCAAAATTCTTTCCCTGATCTGTGTGCACCTCCGAAGGAACTCCATATCTGGAGACAAATTGACTAACAAAAATTTCTGCTACAGTTCTTGCTCTTATATTCTTTAATGGGAAAGCTTCCACCCATTTAGTGAAACAATCCACTACGACGAGAAGATATTTATTTCCGGATGCGGTCATAGGAAGAGGGCCAAGAATATCCATTTGGATTCTTTCAAATGGTGCCTTTACATTATAAATCTGTAAAGGGGATTTCCCTTTTCCAGCAGGGCCCCTCCTGGAAATACACACTGTGCAAGATTTGCACCACTCCTCCACATCCTGTTTGCAGGTTGCCCAGTAAAAACGCCGCCGGATCTTTTCCAGAGTTTTGTTAACACCAAAATGTCCTCCTGAGGGAGAATCATGAGCTTCCTCCAAAATCTCTTTGACACGACTTCGGGGAACAACAAGCTGAAGAAAGCTTGTTTTCAAATTTGGAGCTTCCCATTTCTTATAGAGGATTCCTTCCTTTAGAACCAGAGCGTCCCAATGTAACCAATAAATCTGAGAAGAAACGTCCCCACCAGGAATTTCAGAGCGTGGTGGGCGGATCCCTGTTTCTTTGGCTCGCAGAAAGAATGCAATTTCTGCGTCCTCAGTCTGTCCTTACGCCAACTTCTGGGCTCTCTCCTTGAAGAATTATACGAGCAACCATCTTATCCTGTTCCTTGATACTCCTTTCCTCAACCTTTTCACAATAAGAACAGCCAAATTTTTCACACCGTCGCCTAGATAGACCGTCAGCATTCTTGTGAGACTCCCCTTTACGATGAATAACTTCAAATTCGTACTGCTGGAGTCTTTCCATCCATCGGGCTAACTGGCCTTCCAAATCTTTAAAAGATATAAGCCATTTCAAAGAACATGATCAGTACAAATAACAAACTTCCGTCCCAAAAGATAATGACGGAAAAATTTCACAGAGTCCACCACTGCCAAAAGCTCTCGGCGAGTGACACAATAATTTCTCTCCGCCTTGTTTAGAACCCGACTATAAAAAGCTATAATCCTTTCCCTCCCCTCTTGTTTTTGCGATAAAACCGCGCCAATACCGATATTCGAAGCATCGGTATCCAAAAACAAATTCTCCTTCCTTTTTAGGAAAAGAGAGAATCGGAGGAGAAGATAAAACCTGCTTTAACTCTTCAAAATCTCTTTGATGCTCCTCCCTCCAAACAAATTTGGTTTGGTTTCCTGTGAGGGAGTAAAGAGACTTTGCTAAGGAAGAAAAACCTTTAACGAATTTCCGATAATACGAGCAAAAACCCAAGAAACTCCGTAATTGTTTTCTCGTATGCGGTACCGGCCAATCTTTCACCGCAGTAATCTTTTCAAGATCAGTAGTTATGCCTTCCGCCGAATAATATGTCCCAAATATTTTACACTTTTACTAAAAAAGTACATTTATTAGGATTCAATTTCAAATTCACTTCTCTAAGACGCAAAAACACTGTCTCAAGATTCTTTAGCATCTCAGCAAAACTTTACCGAAAATAATTACGTCATCTAGGTAAACTAAACAAATTTTAAATAACAAATCTTTAAGAACTTTCTCCATAAGACGCTGAAACGTAGCGGGGGCGTTACAAAGGCCAAAAGGCATAACAGTGAACTGCCAGAGACCGCTACCGATAGAAAACGCTGTCTTTTCTCTATCTTCGGAACAAATTTTAATCTGCCAGTATCCGCTTTTTAAATCTAAAGTACAAAACCAGATGTTACCTGATAATTGGTCGAAAATTTCATCTATTCTGGGAAGAGGAAAACAATCCTTTTTAGTTACAGCATTTACTTTACGATAATCCACACAAAATCTGATGGAGCCATCCTTCTTTTTAACAAGAACTACGAGTGATACCCAGGGGCTCTGCGATTCCTCAATCACCCCTTGTTTCCTCATATCCTCTATAATTTTATTCACTTCCTCACGCATTTGAAATGGAATACGTCGGGGAATCTGTTTAATGGGAGAAGAATCTTTCACATCTATAACATGGTTAATAACATCACAATTTCCTGCAATTATTTCCTCAGAAAATACATCCTGAAAATCTCTCAGAAAATGGGCAAAAATTTCTTTCTGAGATTCATTCAAATATTAGGAATTATTCGCAAGAAGTTCTTTCAAGATAAATGAATCCCCATCAGAAGAAGTCTCTATTCGAGAACAATTAAATATTTTCTCCTTGTTGAAAACAGAATCAGCAAAGAAAGATTCGAAAACATGATTTAAATTCACTTTTTCCAGAAAATCTTACCCAATAAACATTCGTCAGAAATTTCTGCTACAAACATAAGAATTTCAACAGAATATTTACCAATTTGCACATCAACCTTGATTTTAGATTCTAAAGGAACTCTCTCTCCAGTTGGATATCTCATATAACAACCCTCTACTTTAATTCTTTCTTTTACTTCTTCAACTATTTTGGAATTTACAATGGAAATATCGGAGCCCGTATCTATCTTAAAAGAACACCTCTTACCATCCAATAAACCATCATAACGAAAATCATTTTTATTACAACGAAAATCATTTTTATTATTCTTATTAACTACAAAATTTCCGCACGAAAAAACTTTTGGGGGCTTTCTCGCAAAAGTTGAGCCCACCCCTTCGAGCTCAACTAAACCGCGTTTCCCTCATTTGGGCATTCCGATCGGTAATGCCCAGTTTTACCGCACGTCACGCGCCCCCGAGTCCCCGGCCGCTTCATTATTGGAAAGACTTAGCTGTGTCTGCGCGCCGGAGTTCATCCCACGGAGACGGCGAAGCTCATCCTCCTGCCGACGGAACGTCTCGGCGTACTCTCTTTCCCTCCGCGACTGTTCTTCGCGCAGGAGTCGGACCTCCTGAATGACGGTCCGAAGAGTTTCGGCAACCGTTGACATCGCCGTCGCTTCCGCAGAATCCCGCTCGCACGAATGTTGAGGTGTATCCATTCGGAGTCTTTTCCTGGTACTCCTTGTATCCATCTCTGCGCTCGTCGCTCGTCCTATCATATCCCGGACGAGCCCCCAAAATGTTACGCTCGTCAAGCGTCAGCCGCACGTTTACACTCACTCACTCACTCGCGGCGCGTTTCTCAGGACTCTCACAAGAAAAGAGGACACGTTGTTAGAAAAGGAAACTCTTTTATTAATCTCCCGTTATTAAAGAAGAGCTCGGGCTGACACGTCCGAACGAGACGAGACCCAGAGCAAATCTGAACATCGGGTATAAACAGAACATCTGGTATAACTGAACATCTGGTAGGAAAATCAATAATAAATTGAGCATCAGAGAAAATCAATATTCACATAAACAAGCGTCACTAAGGACGATTCGCGGCGCGACATTTACTACCGGGCGACTCGCATGAAGCGCGCGGCACGGGCGCAACAATATATATTTTGTATACATTACATTTTATTTATTATCATTATGTATTATCAGAGAGAAGCCTGAGAGCGGTCGTGAACATGATTTGGCTGCAGGCTTCTCTCTGGTATTATACATTACGTTATATATGTTTTAACTATATTATGATCCCAACTTACTTGTATGTAAATTCTTTTTTGTGCGAATCATGTTACAATCCTGTATCAACGCATTTATTGCAGCAATGTTTGTGGCACCTTGATCGCATATTGTTGCGATAGGTATCAATCCAGAATTGATAATGTGTGACAGCCATTCTTTTAAGCACCGTACTAATTGAAAGGTTTTCGTAGCACTCTCGCAAAATCCATACCCTAAAGGTATTTTATTCCCCGTTTTTAGGCATCTTAAATAAAAGGTTATAGCGTGGTCTGCTATTTTTCTAGTCCTCCTCATTCCCCAGTCCTCGAATCCAATTATTTGATCATGTGTCTTATCGTATGACAAACCAGGTTGTAACGATATTTCATCCCATAACAGAGCTACATACTTTTCTCTGTCATCTTTCATATCTCTTACAGAATTTTTTAAAAATGTCACTATTAATTTAGTGCATCCAGTTTTCAAAGGAATATGTGCCAGTTCGGAATTTAATGTTGTTATTGTAGGACAGGTGAGGTATTTGGATAGAAAATTGTAACATGCGTGCGATCGTTTGTATATACCGATACAGAATACTTTCTCTTCAACTGTATATCTTCAACCCTACAAAAGATGTATAAAATATCTCACAAAAAGAATATCAAAAATGCATCTCAAATGACAAATACAGATATTAAACCACGACTAAAAATATACAATTATAAACATTGATATACATCCAATTGTCATTTATATGAATAACCCAATAGAAATATGCCTTATATGAATAGGCTGCATCTTCGTGCCTAATAATATTTTTGCGTATACATTTTTTTTCCAGCTCAACAAAGTGTGCGCCGAGTAATGTCAGTCTTGAAACACAGTTTACAGCTAAAGTCAAAATAGTACACGTAATTGATTTGATAATCAATTTAATAATAATAATGATGCTAAATAAGAATCTTTTAGCGACAAATTGTACAGAATCCATTGCAAAAAATATCACCTAAGCCAGGGGTGAGGTGATACCTTCGAACCTGCACCTCCCTATTATGAGAGGGGCAGGCCATCTTTACAAATTCGACCATTGAGGCGCAATAAAATAACATAAAATAGAAAGAAATATACACAATTATGATTAATATAAAATATACCAAGTCATATATACAAATGTAGAAATCTGAATAGCATAATAGTATAAATATAAGCAATTATGTGACATAAATGAAATATTAAGAATTACTGCATTTACAATAACTGCATTACCATAAATAACTGTTTTGATAAATAGTAATACCAATAATATTAATAATAATAATAGGATTTGTGTGTGTGTGTGTGTGTGTGCGCGTGCGCGCGCGTGCGTGTGCGTGTGCGTGTGCGTGTGTGTGTGTGTGTGTGTGTGTGTGTGTGTGTGTGTGTGTGTGTGTGTGTGTGTGTGTGTGTGTGTGAGATACATGTTCAATACAGCATTTAGGATATAGAATCATTTTTTATGGAGCATTATATCAGGGGGGACAAACTTCTCTCTTGTAAGAGGAGGAGACACTTTCGCAGCGCCACCTGGCTCTGTCCCTCCGGAAACAGAGAACTAAAATAGGTCACGTGACGAGAATGGGGAGTAGATGCCATATTCAAATTGTGCGATCGTGTATACATATCAATTCATGCACGCACATATTACTGGGAATCCAGACAAACTTGCATGATTCGAGACAATCGAGACACAGTTCATCGCGTGAGGTAGATCGGTGGGTGGGTAAAGGAGGCTGTTTCTTACATCAAGAGGGCGGACAAACTCACTGGAGCGAATCGTACCAAGATCCATACTGATCCATACTAATCTCGCGTTAGTGACGGATCTGAAAGTGTTTCACGCGTCGCGACAGGCCGGCTCGAACCCGTGCGCGATCGCAAATTGCAGCCACCTCTGCATCACTTTGCCAGATCCGGAATTTCGAATAAAGGCTAGGTTAGTTACAAACGATTTATTATTATTTGACAGCATATTGGATACCGAAATTATGTTACTTACGATTTTCTATCTATCTATCTATCTAGAAAAGACAGCGAGATGTACAGCAAGCGCGTAGTACCACTCACGCGACTATTAAACGGAAAAGAAATTTGTGTGATTAATGGCACCGATGAATTGCCGAAAGAGCAGATTGAGGAAATACTGCAGCAGCATAGCGCAAGAATTGTTCAGAATCCAATGAAAACAACGTTCTGCGTGATAGTAGGCAATGATAAAACGGTAAGATATATATATCGCGCAACTCAAACTTGAATATATCCAATAGTTATCGAACTAATAGAACAAATTCCTTTTTCAGTTACGAGCAGTATCAGTTATAAACGAAGGAAAATACGATGTTGTAACCTTGGATTGGTTTAAACGTGTCACCAATCAATCCGACTCTGCTTCGTTAGACAATTTTTTACCATGGGAATTATTATGCAGTCGGGACATTACTAGACACAAAGTTGCAGAAAACTATGACGAACATTACGATAATTTTTTTGTTGACGCAAATGAAGAAAGTTTGAAGCGTTCATTCGACAAGATGACGAACGAGGTACTTGAAATTAACGTTTATTACTAAATATATATATATATATATATATATATATATATATATATATAAATTATCGCACTAATCTAATCGTGCAAATTATTTAGCTTGCGGGCAACCAGTTAACCAGTGAGCAGGAAAAAGAGATGACAAGGAATTATTCGGGGGTACATCGCCTTATTCGCTGTTTAGAGATATAATTGGTTTCTTTGCGAATCGATCGTGTTATGCTAAATGTAAATTCCGTTTCATGTCAGGTCCAGTAAAAGACAACATTGATAATTCCGTTACGCATGCGTTTGTAGAAGACACAAGTGATGAGGCAATCACTATTGTGAAAAACATGAATGCACGTGAGCAAACATTTATAAAAATTGTCAAATGTAAATGGATCGAGGAATGTTTTGAAAATCGCCGAATATGTGACATTACAGATTACCTGATTGATTAATAAAGATGTATGTATGTATATTGCTAGTTGTTTAATTATAAATATACCCTATTATAATACCCTATTATTAGATTAATAAGATTTTTTTATATACACACACATGCATATTTTTTTATTTCTACTTATAACCATTATTTGACTTTATTCATTAATTGATTCTGATCTACAACTGATGCAAAGTTTATTGCACAAAATAAACAATCAACTCTTGGGACACTGATTTATTAAATTATATACAGAATTAGAACAATACTACCTAAATTCACTTAAAATTAGTTTACATGAATTCGAGATCATATCACTTCATTTTTATTTCTAACAACTTGTACATATATTCAAATATAATTAGTAGCTTACAAAATATATAACTTGTATATATATAAGAAATATAATTGCAACATATTTTCCCGTCCCACTTAACACAGACTGCGGACTGTCGGATATAAAAATGTCAAGTATCCGGTGTGGTTAAAAAATATGTTGCAAAGCACATACATGCTTCACCCAACTTGCAACATATATAACACACATCATTCACACATTACAATTAAATACAATGACCATTGCAATACATAATATAAACACAGAATAAAAAAAAATATACAAGTATAATAAAAAAATCGCACACATTCTAGGCATACAAAATTTTGAATACATACAATCACACTTTTACAATCACATTGCTTCTTCACATACAACTACACTTCTTCTCAGATGCAACATGTTCTGCTTTCGCTAGAATTTTGCATCTTTCCTTCGATCTCATCTCCACCCCAAATCCACCACACTGCCTGAAGGCATACCTTCCTAACAGGAAAATATGACATCTTCAGGTAGATGATTGATCGAAGTAGAAGGACCTACCTAACTGATTTTTTTAACTACTCATACATGCATTTACAATTTAACATTCATAAAACGAAATTATTTACAATGTCTTTTTTTAATAGAATTCTTATAATCCTGTAAAATTTTTTTTCTTTTTTTTACATTATTTTTATATGATTCACGCATTCGTTTCATATCACACACGTTATTTATAACATCGCGCTCTAACATTTCTATATTATTATTATTAATATTAATAATTGCATTCTTATGATTACACCACCATACAATATTATTAATCGCAATTATACGCACTACAATTTTATACATATTGGCATGATGTTCTATGCATTCATGCCAATCCATATTAGTGTTCCAATTTTCTATAAAATCTAATAGTACTTTTAAAACGTTACGACGATGAGCTCTAGTTTTTAACAATTTATTTGTAACGCTTGTAATTTGTTTTATGAAAAATAAAAATGAATTATTTCTTAAACTATTTTCGCAATTTGTACAAGAATTAACTTCTTTAAGAACTAACTTAACAATTTCATTTTGGGAATCTACAGAAGATGCTACAATTACTTCATCGGCAACATTTTTATCCGTAATTAATTCAGATGCTTCATCGTCATTACACATAATATTACGCATGTCGTTATGTTGTAAATAATTTTCAAATGTACATAACAAATTAAAATTATCATTTGTAACTTCACAATTACCGCGACGCATTGAAATACATTGCATATTATTTACAAGTAAAGTAAAGAACGATTCCTGAAATTGACGAGGCGTGGGATTAATATTACGTACAGCATGACTACGAATTTGTCCAAAAAAATTTTCTAATGGATCCTGATTACAAAATCTAGTATTTAATTTTACAAAATTATATTTTTCACTTAAAATTTTCCAAAGTTTTTGAAACCCGTCAATTGTGAACAACCAATTTTTAAACTTGGTACCGATTTATTTACTGTACGCGAAATTTTGTCTACGAATGCTGTTTTACGCAATATATTTTTCGCATTTACCCAAAATTCATGATGATTGCTGTCCTTAGTTACAGAACAACGCAATTCGTTGCTGTCTTCTCTTTTATCATCTCCATTCACGCTGTCAAAAAGATCGTTGAAGAAATTTACTGCTGTCGCTGTTGCTATTCCTTCTTCTTCTCCTATTTGAATTTCTTCATTGTTTATAGATACAGTGCCTACATAAATATAAACATATATATTAATAAATACATAAATTAACACACGAATAAAAACCTAATACATTTATAAACTGATAAATAATACACTAATAAAAAATATAAACGTATACAATAATCTACATTCAAATATTTGTATGTACATGTTAACCAAGTAAAAGTGAAAAAATGAAACAAATTATACAAATATGATAGATATTTTTTTTATAGTTACACAATGTTTTTTCTTATACTATTTTGTGTGCAAAGAAGAAAAAGTAGAATTACAGTTTTTAAAGATTTAATTATTTCTTCTTTTCTTATTACGTAAGTACTTACATTTCGATGTTGCGAATGTTTGAATAGCACTAGCCATCGTTCCACTCATTGCTTGGACTGCATTTTTTACACGCATTTTACTTATTTTTTCTTCTACCATATGCTCCGCTGTAATTTTCTTTAAAAGTGGTCGAATTGTATTGATCTTTTTATCTATGATCCAAGCTGTTTTTAATATATCCCACGATGCAAATTGGTTTTCTTCTCCCGGAGCATTGGAAACCTGTAATAAATCTTTCGATAGCCAATTATTTCGAATACCTTTGATCAGATGTGGAGGATCATATAGATGTATTATTTCCTGGTTTCCAACTTCGTATGTTTGACCTATAAAACAAGACAAATTAAAATAAATTCATGCACGCGCACATACATTTTCATCTTATTTCTCATTTATATATTTACTTTGTGGTCTATTTTCCAAATTCCTTTTCTTTGTCGTTTGAAATAATAGCTCTTTAATTGCAGCTACGTTAGAGGAACCTTGATCGCACACTGTTGCAACTATGTGGAAGCCTGTTTTTGTAATTTGTAATATTACTTCTTTAATGCATCTAATTAACTGAGCGGTATTAGTCTGTTTATCACAAAAATTAAATAAAAGTGGCATCTTCCAGCCAGAATGTAATCCGCGTAACATAAAAACTAAAGCATGATCCGCGACTTTTCCCGTTCGATTGTTGCCCCAATCCTCAAGACCACAAATGACATCCTTCTGAACGTCATAAGTGCACTTAGGTTGGATAGATACCTCATCCCACATCAGAATACATACTTTTTCTTTCATTGACATTTTTTGAGCTACACTCTCTAAATGTCTCAAAATAAATGGGTTTAATCCAGGATATATAGGTATTTTGTGCAACACCGATTGTAATGTTTGTATCGAAGGAATTTGTTTAAATATTGATCTTAAAGTGTTATATGCATGCTTCCCCATAGTCTTGTACAGTGTTAATGCGAAGGCTTTCTGTTCTACACTATAACATTGTCCCTGCAGAATATAAAATGGTATCATAATCAAATTTAAATATTATATAATAGTAATTACAAAAATTAACATGTAATAAATATTTGAAAGTAATATATTTTGTTTATTAAACGGTAATTTCCATCGTTTTATATATATACAGGGTGTAACTGAATTCTTGGTACTTTTCTCAGATTTAGATAGAGCGAGCCAAACTGAGTCGAAAAGTCATGTACCATTTCGCAATTTTCGCAATAGTTTATGAGTTATTAATGATTAAAAATCGCCGTATTAGCCCGCCCACCGCCAAATCCAAGCGCGCGGCGAGAAGCGGCCGCCCCGCGGTCCGCGCGCGGGCAGTTGTTTACTACAAGCGGCGATGATCACGCACGAGCGGCGCATAACGCCGGGCCCCCGTCCTGAGCGATGATAGTTTCTCGCCTTTTTTAAATAGAAATAAAATATTCTAACATAGAAAAATTTTTTGTGCGTACGTATGTACATACGTGTGTACATGCATACACAGAAAAATATCAATTGTACTGCTTAAAAAAGCGATTACTCAATTTATTTATTTTTTTTTTTTTTTAGTAAGTAACACGGTTGTCTTTAAGGAAGAATATTTTCTTGATAATAGTCTTAAAATGTACAAATTTTAGAAAGAGTCTTTATCATGTACTCGAAAGAAGAATTTATACTCCTTCAAAGAACATAATAAAATTTTATCAAAGAAAAATCAAAATTATAAATAAAGTAATATGAGGACCCTCGAGATTAAAATAGGAGAAGTCAAGGCTATGAGGGAGATGTCAGACGCAGATCACAGTGCGTAATATCAGAAATAACTGATTTATTCGTCGTTTTGATACATTACATCGATACGTACGTTTCGGTTCATTTTTCAGCCATCTTCAGCGGTAGTTACAGAAATTAAGTTACACGTTCTCCGTACCGTATGGTGAGTGTACTGATTCCAAGTATCAGAAACATAGACCAATTGATTCATATCTTTAAATTTGTTTAATTAATGTTGAGATATTAAAAAGATCCCTTAGGAAATTTACCATTCGGTCTGAAAAACGTGGAATACAAAGCCATGTACATAATGAATACTCTCTGCGAGAAGACGTGACGATCTTATCGACACGACACATGCACAGCAATGATATGAAAGATCTTGCAAGAAGAGCCATGTCGTAGGTCAACACACCGGCGAGGATTATAACAAAGCACGATTTGACACCGTCTCAAAATGACACGGATTTTTTGCATCATGCATATGTCACGGTTTTGAGCAAATTGTAATCCATGCTCATGAACTTTGGTCGTTGGCAAATCGGGGTTTTACTATTGGTACATGCAATATTGTGACGGTGTCAAATCGTGCTTTGTTATAATCCTCGCCGGTGTGTTGACCTACGACATGCCTCTTTTTGCAAGACCCTTCATATCATTGTGTGTCGTGTCGACAAGATCGTCAAGTCTTCTCGCAGAGAGTATTCATTATGTACATGGCTCTGTATTCCACGTTTTTCAGATCGAATAGTGAGTTTCCTAAGGGATCTTTTTAATATCTCAACATTAATTGAACAAATTTACAGATATGGATCAATTGGTCTATGTTTCTAATACTTTAAATCAGCAAACTCATCATACGGTACGGAGAACGTGTAACTTAACTTCTGTAACTACCGCTGAAGATGGCTCAAAACTGAGCCGAAACGTACGGATCGATGTAATGTATCAAAACGACGAATAAATCAGTTATTTCTGATATTACGCACTGTGATCTGCGTCTGACCCTCATAGCCTTGACTTCTCCTATCAAAATAATTATCAAATCGAATTTTTGTTTTAATTTTATATTCTTAACTGAAGAACTGAATAATTAGAATTTAGAATATTATTTATTTTAAGTAATATTATCAAAAAAAACATTTTTTGTAAAGATCATCGTTACTTAAAAGAAGAGAAAACTGAGTAACTGGTTGTCTTAGCATTAGAATGATATTTTTTTTGCGTGTGCGTATACGGCACGCCATTTTACTATTTAATACCATCATAAAAATTCTACCAAATTAAATTGATACTCAAAGAAAAGAAATTATTATTACGTCTAGACATACTTATAATTCATCGAATTATTATTAAGCTATAATTGAAAATGCAGAATTACAGTTATGTCTAGACAAAATATTAATTCTGAATTTATTTTACGTTATGACATAAAAAATTTTCGGGAATTAAAATTATGTACATTTTACTTATGTACGCAATTTTAATACTTGAATTTCTATTATGTACACAATTGTAATTCTGGAATTACTTTTTTTTCTTTTGGTAAGTAACGGGGTTCTTTAAGAAAGAATATTTTCTTGATAATAATCTTAAAATGTATTCATCACAAATTTTAGAAAAAGTCTTTATCATGTACTGGAAAAGAGAATTTATATACTCCTTCAAAGAACATTATAAAATTTATAAGCGGTATTATTTGACCAAACTGACGTTGCGTATAATGTCATACAATTACATTAATTCAATCCTCATAACTGTCCTTCAATATTTATTATTATGGATCGCGATATAAGATCGCGAGCCAAAAAATAATTTTTTTTTCTGTGGCAAGAAAATGATAGAGCGCTATCATTTCCACACCACCTTGCGGTAGATAGCATGGCGCATTTTTTTTTAAGTGGTATCCCCAGTAGGTCTAATCCACTTTGCATTAAAATATGAGAATATTTTAATGCAAAAACTGTTCGAAGTGCCTTCTTCCTTCTCGTATACAGAGTTCGGCCCTTCGAGTAATATTGCGCGTCGCGCGGTGCGCCATTTCCGGCGTGATGGTACCGAAAGCTGCGAGAATTTCTTCTCGTACCTCAGCTTCTGTACCACCACGCCTGTGTTCGACTAAATCTTTGACGTAACCCCAAACGAAATAGTCGAGCACGTTAAGATCTGGCGACCGCGCCGGCCAAATGATTGGGCCACCTCGACCCATCCATCTGTCCGGATATCGCTCGTCTAAAACATTTCGCGCCTGTCGCGAAAAATGCGCGGGAGCCCCGTCGTGCTGGAAAATGAGCTCTTCCCGTTCACGAAGGGGAACGTCTTCGAGAAGACCGGGCAACTCATTTTCCAGAAACCGCGCGTAAATTTCCCCGGTTAAGCGTGGCGGGAGAATGTAGGGACCGATCTGAAAATCATAGAAAGAGTGTGATTTGAAAAAACTGTGAGGGAGACAAAGACGGACTTTCTTAACTCATAAACTTACTACTTACAATTCGGTTCGCTTTTATTCCTGCCCAAACATTTATCGACCAGCGATATTGGAACGCGCCTTGGCGAATGACGTGCGGATTTTCACCTCTCCATAATACAAAATTATGGGCGTTGAACATCCCATTTGGTGTGAAGGTCGCTTCGTCCGTCGACAGGATGCGGTCGGGGAAAAGGGCGTTTCGCCGACACTGCGCGAGCAACCCTGTGTATTTCGCCGATATTTATTATTTGTTAAAAGCAGCGTAAACATTAAAGAAAGATGATAAAAGTACCTTCACAATAATAGAGGCGCTGCTCTGCATCTCTTGCCATAAGATGCTGCACCCGTTGATAATGAAACGGGTGCAATCCGTCCTGACGTAGAACCCGATGTACGACGCTGTGGGAGAGACCAAGCATACCAGCGACACAGCGTATGGTAGGTCGTCTCTCGGGGTTCTCGGGGTTGTCCTCGAAATCCTCGAATGCTTGCAGGATTCTCTCTTCGTCGATTACGCGACGTTGCACCGGTGCACCAGCATTTCGCCAATTTGGCAAAAGAGATCCTGTCTCTCTGGCGCGTCGGACACATCCCAAAATCACATTGTATCCGGGATGTCGTTCACGCCCGGGGAATCGTTCCGCGTAAAGGCGAACGGCGGCACGGACGTTTTCTCCAGCCATTCCATACGTTATCAGCATGTCGGTATATTCTCGAGCAGTATACATTTTCTTACGATGTATCGAAATATTCGCGAGAATGCACGCACATCGGACGCTGGGCACGTATTGTCGTGGAGCGACGAACCACGTTAAAACAAAAGAACGTTTGCAGTTAATAATATTCTTTTGTTAACGTGGTTCGTCGCTCCACGACAATACGTGCCCAGCGTCCGATGTGCGTGCATTCTCGCGAATATTTCGATACATCGTAAGAAAATGTATACTGCTCGAGAATATACCGACATGCTGATAACGTATGGAATGGCTGGAGAAAACGTCCGTGCCGCCGTTCGCCTTTACGCGGAACGATTCCCCGGGCGTGAACGACATCCCGGATACAATGTGATTTTGGGATGTGTCCGACGCGCCAGAGAGACAGGATCTCTTTTGCCAAATTGGCGAAATGCTGGTGCACCGGTGCAACGTCGCGTAATCGACGAAGAGAGAATCCTGCAAGCATTCGAGGATTTCGAGGACAACCCCGAGAACCCCGAGAGACGACCTACCATACGCTGTGTCGCTGGTATGCTTGGTCTCTCCCACAGCGTCGTACATCGGGTTCTACGTCAGGACGGATTGCACCCGTTTCATTATCAACGGGTGCAGCATCTTATGGCAAGAGATGCAGAGCAGCGCCTCTATTATTGTGAAGGTACTTTTATCATCTTTCTTTAATGTTTACGCTGCTTTTAACAAATAATAAATATCGGCGAAATACACAGGGTTGCTCGCGCAGTGTCGGCGAAACGCCCTTTTCCCCGACCGCATCCTGTCGACGGACGAAGCGACCTTCACACCAAATGGGATGTTCAACGCCCATAATTTTGTATTATGGAGAGGTGAAAATCCGCACGTCATTCGCCAAGGCGCGTTCCAATATCGCTGGTCGATAAATGTTTGGGCAGGAATAAAAGCGAACCGAATTGTAAGTAGTAAGTTTATGAGTTAAGAAAGTCCGTCTTTGTCTCCCTCACAGTTTTTTCAAATCACACTCTTTCTATGATTTTCAGATCGGTCCCTACATTCTCCCGCCACGCTTAACCGGGGAAATTTACGCGCGGTTTCTGGAAAATGAGTTGCCCGGTCTTCTCGAAGACGTTCCCCTTCGTGAACGGGAAGAGCTCATTTTCCAGCACGACGGGGCTCCCGCGCATTTTTCGCGACAGGCGCGAAATGTTTTAGACGAGCGATATCCGGACAGATGGATGGGTCGAGGTGGCCCAATCATTTGGCCGGCGCGGTCGCCAGATCTTAACGTGCTCGACTATTTCGTTTGGGGTTACGTCAAAGATTTAGTCGAACACAGGCGTGGTGGTACAGAAGCTGAGGTACGAGAAGAAATTCTCGCAGCTTTCGGTACCATCACGCCGGAAATGGCGCACCGCGCGACGCGCAATATTACTCGAAGGGCCGAACTCTGTATACGAGAAGGAAGAAGGCACTTCGAACAGTTTTTGCATTAAAATATTCTCATATTTTAATGCAAAGTGGATTAGACCTACTGGGGATACCACTTAAAAAAAAATGCGCCATGCTATCTACCGCAAGGTGGTGTGGAAATGATAGCGCTCTATCATTTTCTTGCCACAGAAAAAAAAATTATTTTTTGGCTCGCGATCTTATATCGCGATCCATAATAATAAATATTGAAGGACAGTTATGAGGATTGAATTAATGTAATTGTATGACATTATACGCAACGTCAGTTTGGTCAAATAATACCGCTTATAAATTTTATAATGTTCTTTGAAGGAGTATAAATTCTCTTTTCCAGTACATGATAAAGACTTTTTCTAAAATTTGTGATGAATACATTTTAAGATTATTATCAAGAAAATATTCTTTCTTAAAGAACCCCGTTACTTACCAAAAGAAAAAAAAGTAATTCCAGAATTACAATTGTGTACATAATAGAAATTCAAGTATTAAAATTGCGTACATAAGTAAAATGTACATAATTTTAATTCCCGAAAATTTTTTATGTCATAACGTAAAATAAATTCAGAATTAATATTTTGTCTAGACATAACTGTAATTCTGCATTTTCAATTATAGCTTAATAATAATTCGATGAATTATAAGTATGTCTAGACGTAATAATAATTTCTTTTCTTTGAGTATCAATTTAATTTGGTAGAATTTTTATGATGGTATTAAATAGTAAAATGGCGTGCCGTATACGCACACGCAAAAAAAATATCATTCTAATGCTAAGACAACCAGTTACTCAGTTTTCTCTTCTTTTAAGTAACGATGATCTTTACAAAAAATGTTTTTTTGATAATATTACTTAAAATAAATAATATTCTAAATTCTAATTATTCAGTTCTTCAGTTAAGAATATAAAATTAAAACAAAAATTCGATTTGATAATTATTTTGATAGGAGAAGTCAAGGCTATGAGGGTCAGACGCAGATCACAGTGCGTAATATCAGAAATAACTGATTTATTCGTCGTTTTGATACATTACATCGATCCGTACGTTTCGGCTCAGTTTTGAGCCATCTTCAGCGGTAGTTACAGAAGTTAAGTTACACGTTCTCCGTACCGTATGATGAGTTTGCTGATTTAAAGTATTAGAAACATAGACCAATTGATCCATATCTGTAAATTTGTTCAATTAATGTTGAGATATTAAAAAGATCCCTTAGGAAACTCACTATTCGATCTGAAAAACGTGGAATACAGAGCCATGTACATAATGAATACTCTCTGCGAGAAGACTTGACGATCTTGTCGACACGACACACAATGATATGAAGGGTCTTGCAAAAAGAGGCATGTCGTAGGTCAACACACCGGCGAGGATTATAACAAAGCACGATTTGACACCGTCACAATATTGCATGTACCAATAGTAAAACCCCGATTTGCCAACGACCAAAGTTCATGAGCATGGATTACAATTTGCTCAAAACCGTGACATATGCATGATGCAAAAAATCCGTGTCATTTTGAGACGGTGTCAAATCGTGCTTTGTTATAATCCTCGCCGGTGTGTTGACCTACGACATGGCTCTTCTTGCAAGATCTTTCATATCATTGCTGTGCATGTGTCGTGTCGATAAGATCGTCACGTCTTCTCGCAGAGAGTATTCATTATGTACATGGCTTTGTATTCCACGTTTTTCAGACCGAATGGTAAATTTCCTAAGGGATCTTTTTAATATCTCAACATTAATTAAACAAATTTAAAGATATGAATCAATTGGTCTATGTTTCTGATACTTGGAATCAGTACACTCACCATACGGTACGGAGAACGTGTAACTTAATTTCTGTAACTACCGCTGAAGATGGCTGAAAAATGAACCGAAACGTACGTATCGATGTAATGTATCAAAACGACGAATAAATCAGTTATTTCTGATATTACGCACTGTGATCTGCGTCTGACATCTCCCTCATAGCCTTGACTTCTCCTATTTTAATCTCGAGGGTCCTCATATTACTTTATTTATAATTTTGATTTTTCTTTGATAAAATTTTATTATGTTCTTTGAAGGAGTATAAATTCTTCTTTCGAGTACATGATAAAGACTCTTTCTAAAATTTGTACATTTTAAGACTATTATCAAGAAAATATTCTTCCTTAAAGACAACCGTGTTACTTACTAAATAAAAAAAAATAAATAAATAAATTGAGTAATCGCTTTTTTAAGCAGTACAATTGATATTTTTCTGTGTATGCATGTACACACGTATGTACATACGTACGCACAAAAAATTTTTCTATGTTAGAATATTTTATTTCTATTTAAAAAAGGCGAGAAACTATCATCGCTCAGGACGGGGGCCCGGCGTTATGCGCCGCTCGTGCGTGATCATCGCCGCTTGTTGTAAACAACTGCCCGCGCGCGGACCGCGGGGCGGCCGCTTCTCGCCGCGCGCTTGGATTTGGCGGTGGGCGGGCTAATACGGCGATTTTTAATCATTAATAACTCATAAACTATTGCGAAAATTGCAAAATGGTACATGACTTTTCGACTCAGTTTGGCTCGCTCTATCTAAATCTGAGAAAAGTACCAAGAATTCAGTTACACCCTGTATATATATATATATATATATATATATATATATATATATATATTAAAATTATTATATACTTTCGTGCGTATTTCTTTTACAGAATATCTATTTAATAGAAATCGTTATAATTTTGACCTCATTTTCTGTATTAAGATAAATAAAAAACTATTAATTACTTTGCTACACAGTACACGCACACGCGCGCGCGCGTGTGTGTGTATATATATATATATATATATATATATATATATATATATATATATGACTGTGTTGTGTATATGCAATTTATTTTTGTTGCCCACATATAAAATCAGAAAATGTTTCTTTTTGTATGATTTGAATGGATTTGAACGAATAAATTAACGAATGAATGTGTGAATAGAGATGCGTGTGTGTGGGTGTGTGTAACATATTTTGTAAAGTGTATATTTTGATATAAAAATATTGTACTATAAAATAATAATAATTGATAATAACTAAAATTACAACATTCTATTAAATGACGATTGGTAAAAGAAAGACTTTGAAATGTATTAAAATACTACAAAAATGGGAAAGTAATAAAGGTAATAATTATAAATATTTAGTTTATTATATAATATACCATCCATATATTTAATGACTCATATATGGCTGCGATCCACTTGATGCTACAAATGCTTTGGAGCGTTCTTCTTCTCCTTCTTTCTTCATTGAAAGAAAAGAGAAGAGGAATGCTTCGAAGCATTTGTAGCATCAAGTGGACCGCAGCCTATATATATATATATATATATATATATATATATATATATATATATATATATAATGTGTGTATGTGTGTGTGTGTGCGTGCATGTGTACACACTCACACAAAACAGTTTCAATATTTAAAATAAAGTATTAGAAATATAATATGCAATATATGATAGAAATATATAATCAATATACAGATAATACAATATACAGACAATGTAAATTAAGTTCTATTTCTTCCTAAACTCAACGTTATTGTAGACAACTGCACCACCTTCGCTGACAACAATCTAAAATAGAAAATAAAATTTGTATGTAAAAATTGCGTATAGGAATAAAATACATAATTCGTACTAAAAATATCATTATTTACTTACATATTTTATGTCTTATATTCATAAATGTTATGCGTTGTTAGGATTAGCCTTTTTTTCTCTTCTCTGTTTGAAATTTAACTATTCTGTTCCTTTCCACATTTTTCCATGTATCCTTTATTTTAAAATCTGTCACCTAAATACATAATTAATCTTAGTTAAAAAATTTTAAAGTTACATTAGATTAAAATGTTTAAGAAAACCTTATTGAACCTTACCTTGCTGAAAATATTTTCTTAAGTTATCCAAAATAAAATATTGCCTTATAAGATAACTGTACATAACATGCATACCACAAATGCATTTAAAGATCTTAAAGTTTATAATGCAAAATCGATAGGTTGAAAATCAGGAAATAGATCAATAGTCCAGACGACACATTAGTGTCTCAAAAACAGATACACACCATAATCCACACGCAGGAAAATTAGCACATACATAAATATAATCAGTTAATGTAGTAGATCGAAAGGAGTAGATCGAAAAAAAGTGTAATATAAATTTAAAAAATAAAATATAAACTGGCGCAAGGCTTCCATGTTTATAATTAAAACGTTAAATTTATATTAAAACGTTAAAAACCCATACTAATAGGATGTTATCCTCGTGACCAATATATAATTGTAGATTATAGAAAATTAATTATAGAGAATATAATTAAATAATTATAAAAAAATATATAAAATAATGGGCATAAATACGTGGAATAAAGATACAAATTAATAAATCAACATTAGATTATAAAACATTTTGAAAATAGATATTGTAAAGTAATAACAAACATATAACATCCAATTAACATAATAATTGAAAAGTATAAGAAAATAAAGAAAAGAAATAAAATAAATAAGAAAAAAAATATAGGAAAAGAAAGTAAAAAACCAATTAGCACCATCATCAATCAGTTAAAAAACCCTTTACCATAAAACATGTTAATATTTTTAATGTACGGAAAAATACAAAATTTAATATAATGCATTTTTCCGTAGTTATACACATACAGTAATAAAATTAAGCAAATATAAATATAAAATTCACACATGTATAATGATCATGAATATGTATAATTTCTCGTGAGAATCTCAGTTTTATATATGTGATGCATTCATATTAGCAAACATTTTAATAACATTGATAAAACAAGAATAAGAGAATATTTAAAAAATAAAATAGAAATTGAGACTGCGTTCCGAAATTCACTACTAGTACTGAAAATCTATAATGTGTGTGACATAAATTATAAATTTGCAGTACTGGCAGTGAATATCGGAACACAGCCATAGAAAAATAAAATAAAGAAATAAAAGAAATAAGAAAGTATGTACAAAGATAATAAAACATTACAGTAACAAAATTTTAAACAAACATACCCCTGGTGCACGCTTCAGATTTTTTTCAATCATATCGAAAAAGATTTTCTGATATTTGGTCATGTCCGTAGTAATATTCTTCCATTTATTTTGTTGTAAATTCTTCTTTTCTCTTCTCTGTTTTTCAATAATTTTTTTCTTTTTATAAATCGATTTCTTTATTCTTCTCACATTCTTTTGTAATTCTAGCACTTTGTCTTTAGAATTCAATGATATAGAATTAAGATTGCACTGTACATTTTCAACTGTTTCATTGATTTTACTAGTACTGGCATTACATGACATAATGTCATTGTTATTACTGTTAATATTGATATTAATATTAACAGTTTCTATTTCATCTGATAGATGCATAGATGGAATAGCATCATTTTTTAGTACACGTCTTTTTGTGTCAACAACAATCATATGATCTGGAAAATGTAAAGTACAGATCCGTAATTCTTTCAGTATTGTATTCGATGCACCTGTAATATAAACAAAATCTTTGTAAACATATTATATATTACACACACACACGCACGCACGTACGTACACACGCGCGCATACACACACACACACACACACACACATATGAGTGCGTATATGTGCGTATGCTTATATTTTCAACATAAGCAAATATAAGTATTATTTCCATAGTAATATAAATATTATTATTTCTATGTTACCTATCAAATCAGTTCGTCCAATTGTTCTTAGCCATTGTTCTGCTTTTTGTGTATCTCGTGGAAGCCTATGTACAGGTGTATCCTTATTCGATAAGCATTTGGGCACACAGCATTTACGTACCATCTTGGTATAAAAATATTTACTAAAATACTAATAATTATATTAATATAAATGATAATATATATATTTAATATTAAAGACTAATGTATTATTTAATATTCTAAACTAAATATTATATATATATATATATATATATATATATATATATATGTAATATATGTAAATATAAATAAACTTATCGTTTCAATAAATCCTTTCAGCTTTCCTTCCTTCTACTCTATTCCTCTTGCAAATCCTATGCTGCGGTCCAATACACTTTAACTCTCTTGCACACTGTTTAACGAATCTTCAGAGCTATATAACTGCAACCGTCACTTGGCCTGCTTTGCCGCTGTTTTGCGCTGTTTGCCGCGCTCATCCCAGCTCAGCCACGCTTTTACAGTTTGAGGATGAGGGGATTAGAGAGGAGAAGGGAAAGGAACGACGGTGCTGCCTCTATCGCTGTCCCCCGATACTCCCACTTCCGTCGCCCAAAAATCCAGTGAGTTTGTCCCCCCTGCATTATATCTTCATATTATATACCTGGGGACGTACTTTACTGTTTCTCTGCAGCATATCAATAAACTGTTGTTGCACAGCACCTGTCAAGTTTACTTTCTTATGCAACGATAATGTTTCTTTTCCTTTACGTTTTTTTCTTCGTTGTATAAGGCGTTTTAAACGTGTATTAGTACGTTTTAATCTAACATTAATGTTATATAGCATTCTTGCAGTAGGAGTAAGATTTGCTGTGCTAGTGACATGTCGTAAAATTGGTCTCCTTTGTAATACCTTATTTCTTTTCGGGGTTGTTATTATTCGCATTTGTTCTTCTAGTCTTGTCAGCCGATTTGCACAATCCTGGATTACACTTTCCTTTTCTTGACAATGTGATTATTGCAACTTATTTTTCTCTCCTATGTCTTTCTCGTATATTTTTTGTTGCATTTCGAACACTTCTTTTTGTAATTTTATGTGTTGTGCATTAAACGTTTCTAATTGTTCGCTATGCTGATGTACTTGTTTTTGTAGATCTGACACATCTATAGGCATAGACTGTGAAACTTTATTCTGCTGTTCGCTTTCATTTTCTTTTAATAAAAGCTGTAATGGCTGTTGTTGTACATTACTTACTGTACCGACAATATCTACTACATCAGCGCTATCATCATTATTAATATCTAAATGTGGAATGGCTGTGTTTGTCAAGAAACGGTTACGTAAACTGGAGCAACTATAGTCTTCTTCGCGAAAGTGCTTATGACATACTTGATATTTTTGTAACTCATTTGTGCACAAGTTTCTAAGTGATGCAAATTTAGACTTTTTACCCACTTTTAGCATCTTATTGGGTCTTTTGGAATTTGTGAGATGGAACTGTCTTTCCTGACTTGCACTGAGGAACGCAACATACTCTCACCATTTTTTCCTACATGCGATACATTTTCAATTATTAGATATACTAATTTATTAATCATTATACTTATATTACACGATGTATCTAACAAAGTGTTACAAAATTTTTGTAAAATCTATGAGGAAAGGTCACTAGCCAATCGAGCTAAAGGTTAGTTGAAATAAGGTTAGTTGAAGTTTAAGTTTACTATTAGAAGAAAATTGAACGTTTCAGCTTACTTAGCTTTCATCAGCAATAAATTATTGTGTAATTCTCATATGATTTATTAGCTTTCATCAGCAATAAATTATTATTTAATTCTCATATGATTTGTTGCTGATGAAAGCTAAGTAAGCCGAAACGTTCAATGTTCTTGTAATTGTCAATAAACTTGAATTTGCTGTCAACTAACATTTTATTACTTATCTTAGCTCGTTATTGGTCGTTGATTCTTTCTCATAAGTTTTACTTAAACCGAGCGAATTGACTACTTATTTTTAATCTGATTTAAAAGTTTCGTTTTTTACATCTCGACACTAAGAGAAAATTATAATAAAAATGATTGTTAGGGCCGCGTATATGTTGGTAACGCGCGGGCCTTGAGTTAGGGTATGTCTGCCGCGACGCTGCGACCCAGCGCGTTCGATACCTGCGTGGGGGAAATTCTTCCGGAGCTCTCTCTTACGCCGACCATCGTCGTGTGCAGTTGTGTTGTACTTAGCTATTATAGTTATAGATATATATTATAATAAAGTATTGGAGCTAAAAGCAGAGCCCACTACCTACAAACTTAACAATTGGCGACGAGTCTGTGGAATTGGCTCCGGCACGCAGAAAACGTGATTCTTGCATCGGGCTTCGTACGCAACGTACTTAAGGGGATGCTGGAGCCGCAGGCGAACTTGATTAGCGTCGATAAAGAAGGCCGGCGAACTCTAACGCGAATTACAGCGCCCGCCCTTTACCTTCACGGTGGTAGGAATTGGAATCAATATGTCGATAATGTCAATATTTTTAATTCCGTTTCTTACATTATCGTAAATATAATTCTGTATATTGCTCTAATGAGGTATTCATGCAAAACATGAATATATATTTGTACGCAATATTAGAATTACAATTGCATGTAT
>JASTWL010001669.1:0-27327 GCA_035220575.1 Temnothorax rugatulus | reverse complement strand
TATTTATAACATTTATATAAAACATACAGTGCGATTGTCATCTCCTACACTGCCTGCGTGTATGCGTGTGTGTGCATGTAGTGAATGCATGTATGCGTGCATGCCATTTAAACCTCAAACGTCTCATCTAATTTCATGAAAGAAATAGGGATCTTGGTAATGTCTAAAATTTTGACAATTTTTTAGATGCACGCCTAATGGTATTTTGACACATACTATATATAGGCGCGCAAAATAAAGAGTCAAATAATAGTTATAATACTCGATAACAAATTTTTCACGTAAAAGGAAATATAAATGTATATAATCTATACAAAAAATATACGCTTATATATGTATATTCTTTCTCATATGTAATCTGTACGTATAGTACGTATGTGTAGAGGAAAAATAATAAAAATAATAAAATTAATGAAATGGTCATTTTAGTACGGTTTTATAGTAAAAAGTACAATTTTAGAGAGAGAGAGGGAGGGAGAGAGAGAGAAAATAAAAAATGCTCATATATAGGCTGTGGTTCACTTGATGCTACAAATGCTTCGCAGCATTCCTCTTCTCTTTTCTTTCAATGAAGAAAGAAGAAGAAGAACGCTTCAGAGCATTTGTAGCGTCAAGTGGATCGCAGCCATGATCATACATGTGTAAATGTAATAATGGTATGTAACATATGATTATATATTATTATTGTGCGCGACTGGTTCGAAAGAGTTACGAGTGACAGAGAATTTTGAATTTAATTGCAAAGTCTCTTAAGTATGTAATTGTCTATAATAAAAATAATAATTATGTACAATATTTAGTCTTTATGCCGCGAGCTACGGACAGAGATTCCGTGAACGACGGATATTCTCGCCTGTGAAAGCGAGCACACGATAACCGCGAGCCTCGGATAGACGGATAGACAGCGACAGCAACAGCAACTTTACCATAGAGCCACTGAGAGATAGTTTTTTTTTTATTTATACAATGTAATTTATGTTCAACATTTTACAAATAATTATTTTTATTTCAAATAAATAAAAGAAACATTGAAGCTGTTTTTTATATGTATTTGGTGCAATTTTAAAGTTTGTAATATTTCTTTTATAACATGTTATTTATTTTATTGCTTTTTCTACAATTTGTACTTGTCTTGTAAAGAATATGTATGCATATTTACCATTTGTGTTAGCTGACTATTATTCTACTTTAAAATTGACCTACTGAGTTTCTTTAGCACGCACCGTGTCCGTATTATGTATTTTACTTACATCGTCATTATATTACAACATCTCATCATTTAGTATTTACTCAGCGACAATCGTTATTGTACGATATTGTTTTATATAACTTGTATGATTGTAAAGTATTTTTATATTAGTACATTATCATTCACTCTCTAATGGCTTTACGTTTATACTGTAATAGGATAAATGAAAAACAGTAATGAATTTTTAAAAGAACAGAAACATAGAATTATATTTTTTAATTTTACGCAGTTCTTTCTATTACCTGTTACAAGAATATTATGATAACAAATAAGTGTATAAACTGTATAATACGTATAGTTTTGTAGATACAAATTTTTTAAAATTATGCCGTTTTATAAGAATAATCGAGTAGTTGATTTTGAAAAGTATTGTTTACGACGTTATAAAAAATAATGTAAATAATGTTTCATATGCATAATCTTATAAATCGTTAATTTATTATACTAATTGAAACTAAAAATCCGAAGAGACAGAATTTTACAATGTCGTTTTGACATAGTGTAGAGTAATAATCAGCTATCACAAATGGCACAGATGCATAATATATTCTTTGCAAGACAAGTATAAATTGTAGAAAAAGTAATAAAATAAATAACATGTTATAAAGGAGATATCACAACTAGTGCTTCCGCAAAATGCAAGAAAATCTTGATCTTGTCTTGTCTTGTCTTGAAAATCAAGACAATATCAAGATTTGATCCATGATAAAACAATCAAGACCAATATCAAGAGTGACAAGCCAAGAAATCAGTCCGAACAAGATCTTTTGCTAAAGATTTCGAGAAATCTTGATCTTGACTCACTGAAAAGATTATGTATAAAGTATTCCATAAAATCAGGCGCACGTTTAGTCAAATGTCGTAAGCGGCGTCCGAGGGAGGGCTCTCGCCGCGCGGTCCCGGGCGCCGGCGCTTGCAGCGAGGCCCGGCCGCGTGCTAACCTAATGGTGCGCGCATGCTAGCTCAGTATTGCATCACTACTCGATACGAAAGATTCAAAAGGAAGGCTCTGTAGTGTTCCTCAGACGAAAAATCGAGAACGTATTCAAAATCGAGAACGTATATCCTTGCTGAGATTCATTGCAGCGGTGGTACACTCAGTACAATTGAGATTGAAATACAAGTAAGGCTACTGGGAGAACGATTCTGCCGGAGATTCTGGAAAGCTCTCAGTCCTGCACGGTTGTAGAAAGAATTTAACCTGCAGAGACGAATCTCTCGGTTCCAGTGGCTCATCAACGTTCACGATAAGTAAAAAATCAACATTGATATCTTATCATCATTATCAGTCAGATCGACGCGGTTTTCTATTCTTGGATTAATAAAGTCATAATATATTGCGTATAGAATTGCGTCACGGCACGTCGAGCGCAGGGGAATCATTCCCCCTTCTCTCTCTAATTTCCGTTCATTCGAGCTATTGTAATCTGAAACTCGAAAATACGTCAGAATCCTTTTCTTTATAAAATACTTGCGTACTGAGATACATTGATGTTCGCGTTCTTTCTCTCTTACTTGCGTACTGAGATGCATTTATATTCACATCTCTTTCTTTTACTAGCGTATTGCGATCCAATTAAATATTTACTTTCTTTGTTTATTTACGATCGGGAATTGCTGATACTTCCGGTTGCCTTCACGTTACGTGTGAACCGAGATTAGATTATCTGACTAATTTCTTGTATTCATGTGTGATTGATATTATCTTATGTATGATTTATTTGCATGTGATCTTATGTTATATTATATGTTGTATTATTCTGATTTATGTGTGATTTCATATGCGATTACTTCTATATATATTGATATATGATTTGATTCTCTATATCTGGTGCGACAATTCTGCATTTATGTAAATTAATATGTTTATCATATGTTTTGATTATCTATTACTTACTTATGTCTTGATTTATTATAATAAGTTTGCAATCACATGTTCTTTATGCGATCTGAGATACACTCATTTGTGTGAGTTTTATTCTTTCATTTACGATTTGAGACACTTTTATATGTTTGAAATCTTGACCACTTATTTGTTTGGAACCAGATTATAGTACTAAAATCTTTGTTTTGCTTCAATCTGAGAAACTATAAGTTTACCCTTAATTATTACTTATTTAAGAAATTTTCTTTCTTTAATGACTTCAGCAATATTAAGATGTAGTATTTAGTCATAGTGTTGCGCCCGTACTGGACACCCGTTCGAACCGTAACTATTACAATCTTCACCTAACAGAAACTGATTTTATGTAAGTACAGTGTAGGTACAATTAGATTCTTATCGACATATGTGAGGGCTGTGTATAATCTGTGCATAACCCATAGATAATGAATAAAAGGAAAAGTGAAGAGGCTACCTTAGCCTCAACGAAAAAATCGCACAGTAAAAACTCTAATGATGATTTAACTGAAGAAGTTGATGAAGACATTTGTTGTAATTCTAAGACTGTTAAGATGGAAAAGTACAAAGATGTTTTTCGTTATACTGCAAATAAAAATAGCAAAAAAATCGGTGTCTGCCTTCTCTGCGAAAAGAATGGTTCATGTGTAGAAATACTGAGAACGAATGGAAGTACCAATGGAATGAAAAATCATTTACAAACAAACCACAGGGATCTTTTTCAAAAAATGTTTCCAGATGAGATTAAGCTACAAGCGAACCAAAAAACCATTCACCAATGCTTAGCAGTAAGTATACACATAATATACTTAAGCTTTTTTAAATTAAATCATTTATTTATATATTTTTATATAAGTACCTACCGATTTATTTGAATAATGAGATTCTTTACTTTTTTATTCAATCGCAACTATTTTGACATTGCATTACAATGAAAATGAATTAGTTTTTTGTAAATAACTTGAATATTTTGTAATAAAGTTTTTAATTTGATTGAAAGATATCATATTGCTTGTTAGAGCAATAAAAATAATTCTACATTATTAATTTTTTTAATAAAACTAAAAATTCTTAAAAGCAGCAATATACGTTGATTCAGATACATAACTTAAATGCAATAACCTTGTTTGAATAATATAGGTATACAATATTTTGTTTCATAGTGAAAAATATGAGTGATAAAGTGATAATAAGTATATTAATAACAAAATTATCTTAAATATGAATTAGATGAAAATTCTAAAATAAAACAAATTATATATTTTATACATAAAATTAATAACATTGAAGGGTAAACATATACTTTTTATATATTATTCAACTTTTTTGAATAATTTTTTTTATTAGTCGATATATGCATTCGGGCACTTTTTACAGTTAAAAATTTAAACTTAAATTCTTCGATTTTTTAAAGTTTTGTTTTTTATATTTTCAGATTAAAAAAGAAGATGTAAATATGGATAGAGTAACTGTTTGCTGGTTAGCATATAAAAACTTGCCTTTTAATTTTTTGGACGATTCTGTAACACATAATTTTTTTGGAATAATCAATAATAACTTAAAATTACCAAAAAAAACTTCTATGCACGAAAAAGTAATAAAGGAATTTAAAGAAATGCAGGGAAATGTAAAAGAAATTTTACAGAAAAATGAATCTAAATTATCTTATACTGTAGATGCTTGGTTCGGAAGAAATGGCAAGTCGTATTATGGTGTTACAGTGCACTTTATTGATGACGATTGGCGTTTGCACTCAATAGCATTAGATCTTCTTGAATCAAAAGGCAAACATAAAGGTTCTGACATAGCTGAATTGTTTTTAAATACAGTAATATCATTTGGAGTTCAAGACAAAATTCAAGGTATTACCTTAGATAATGCTTCAGCTAATGATACGTTTGTGAAAGAACTAAGTACATTATTACAAAAAGAAGGTGTATCATTTGATAGCCATAATCAACGTTTTCGCTGTTTGGCTCATATTTTAAATTTGGGTGTTCAGGACGTTTTAAAAATGATAAATTTAAATTCCCAATCAAAATTAAGATCGATATTTGATATAACTACTGATGATCAGCTCATTGAAGAGCCTTGCAGTGATGATACTGATGATAGTGACGAAGAAGAAAATGATCAAGGTGTTTCTAATATTATTTCCAAATTAAGATATACGATTAGGAAAATTCGCAAATCTGAAGTTTTAGCAAATAGATTAGAGAGTTTTTGCACCGCATTAAATATAAAATTTTTGAGACCAATTCTGGATGTGTCAACTCGCTGGAATAGCACTGCAGATATGTTGGAGGCTGCATATAACGCGAAACATCGCGTATAATATGCTGTGGCTGAATTGCCCAGAAATTCAGAAATACAAACTCGACGATTCAGACTGGGATATTTTACAGCAGTTATTAAGATACCTGCAATTTTTTAAGCAAGCATCCGCAATCGTATCTAAAGAAAAGGAAGCATCAATGCCTCCAGCTGTAATTGTTTTTAATTTACTCCTGGACCAAATTGAAAAAATTATTTTTTCTCTTCAAGATAAAATAAATCAGTCATGTTCCAAAAACAGGACCGAATGTACCGATGAAAAGCTTTTACTTGCTTTTCAAGCTGGTTTAGATAAGCTTGCAAAGCATTATCGCAATTGTAATTGGATATATTCGCTTTGCTTAATATTCGATCCTCGTCATAAGTACAAAGGATTCGACGAGACACCATGGGGAAGAGAACTCAAACAAGAGTCAACGAAACTTTTTGAAAATATTTTTAAAACTGATTACTTTGAAAAATTTTCAAAAGTTGACGATGAAAAAAGTTTTGAAAGTATTGAAAATCTAGGGGAAGATTATCTAAACCTAAACTCTGTGTATCGAACAGATGAAACGTCTGTGAATTGGAGGAGAGAAATTGACGAATATATTAGCGCACCACGAGCATCAAGAGATACGGTAATTCTTGAATGGTGGAAAACCAACATGCATATATTTCCTACCCTATCCAAAATGGCGAGAGACTATTTATGTATTATGCCCAGTTCCGTACCTGTGGAGCGATTATTTTCAGAAGCATCAGGTATTTTGACGCTCAAAAGATGCTCCATGAAATATGAATCTTTAAGAGCTCTGCTTTGCATCCATTCGTGGATGATAAGTTCTCTAAAAAATTGCATATGCCAAGTATCAATATGACTATAAGTATATAAAAATATAATTATAATATTATGAATTATAATAAAAAATTTTAGTATTTATTTTTATAATAAAAAATAAGTTCATTTTATTTGTCGAAATAAAATTTAATAATAAAAGAACAAAACAGAATTTTTATTGTAGTATTTTATTTAAAATGAAATTGTTCACACTGAGAAAAATTTGATATAGATTACTAAATATTAAAAATGATTAAAATCGTAAGTTACTATATTTTTTTATATATTTATCATCAATAATTATATTAAGTGTGAATGAAAATCATTTTACAATTTGCAGTTTGCTTAAGTAAATTTATTTAATTTTTAATTCTATATAACATTACCGTATGAATACAGTATAGTAGTAACTTTTTACTCTAATATGTAGAATGTTTTAATAAAATTCTTATTAAACCATTTAAAAACAAATGCCAAGCATCTTTTTCTCAGTGCATATACAATAACTTACCCTAGTCTCGAAAAATATAGGTATGTAGGAAAATTGTCATCAAGACAAGATTTTTCAAGATAAAATCAAGAAAAAGCGGACTCAAGACAATATTGTTCGTATCAAGAATCTGGGCAAGACAAAACAAGAAGTTAAAATTCGAGATTTTTCAAGAACAAAACAAGATTACAAAAAATATTGAATTGTCTTGTCTTGCGGAAGCACTAATCACAACATTAAAAGTGCACCAAATACATAAAAAAAAATAGTTTTAATTTTTTTATTTTTTTCTTTTCAAATAAGATAAAAATTATTTGTAAAATGTATGCAACATAATTATGCATTGTAAAAATTGGAATAAAACATCCATTAGTGGCCTTTGACAACCAGTGACTCCTCTGCGTATATTTCACGCCCGGTAGATGCGGCCTGTATATTTACGTACGGCACGCGACCGTTACGAATCCGCGTAAACAAATGAATGCGCGTCTCGCGTCGCGAGCGGGCCGGACAGTACGCTGTTAGACGATCTCTCTCTCGTGACAGATCTCGCTTCTCGTGCACGTCGTGACGTACAGATTGCGTCAAAGTAACAAGTGTGAGAGTGTGTGTGCGAAAGAAAACGGCAGCAGCGATATGATTCTTTGGCTGTCAGCTGAGATGCTATACTCGCAACGACAGGTTTTGCTATCTGGGATATTATAAAAGTGGCCTGGTTAATTTTAATTAAGTGCCAGAGGTGTCAATCGTGGGCTAGCTAATTTTAATTCAGTGTCAGAGGCGTTGATCGTGAGCTGACTACTGTTAATAAAATGTCACAAGCGTCAATTCTGGCGTTACTGACAAAATAAAATGCCAGAGGTGTCAATCGTGGGCTGGCTAGATTTAATTGCATGCGCGTACGGCTACTGAGCATGCGCATGTGGCCGCGGACATGTCCGTAGTCGCTACATGTCGTCGGTATGACAGGAATCATAACCTGATTTCTGTCAACTTTAACGATTAATATCTCGCGTCGCGGGGCAGAGCGACACTTTTTTCTGCCAGATTCTTTCGTTTCGTGCAAAAACGCGTCGAATAAGCCTAATTTCATCGATTTCTGTGCTGAGGTAGCTAAACTGAAGAATTACCTTAATTAGTTTCAGAGGCGTTAATCGTGGGCTGGCTAATTTTAATTCAGAGGCATTGATCGTGAGCTGACTACTGTTAATAAAATGTCAGAAGCGTCTATTTTGATGGTTGAGAAAAAATGTACTGTAAATATATTTGTCATTTTGTATTATAAATATATAAACAGTACATATATATATAGATATATCTATATATATATATAAAATAAAAGGTTGTGTATTTTACATTATTCACTTTCGGTGAAATAAAAATGATAACACTCAGAACCTATGTTCATAACACATAATGCGCATATACATGCAATGTATATGTACTCATACATATAATTGCGTACATGTATATATGTGTATGTGTATACATTATAATACGCATTATATATTGCCTTACACTTTCGACATTGCATATATATATATATATATATACTAGAAAAATATCCAATGCAATGTTACGGAATAATAGAAACGGGCCTCGGTTGTACGCGGTGCTCTCAGCGCACACGTACACGGCACGCATTTGTGTGCGGTACAGAGTCATCTGTCACACACATGTTACCGAGGCCGTCGGTAAAAGAAATAAAAATATTGACATATTGATTATTTTTGATTCCAATTCCTACCACCCGGAAGGTAAAGGGCGCTGTAATTTGCGTTAGAGTTCGCCGGCCTTCTTTATCGACGTTAATCGAGTTCGCCTGCGGCTCCAGCATCCCCTTAATCTAATTAATTTAGATAGAGAATCGTGGCTAACGCTATTGATGTTGGAAGACATGCAAGATTCCATTTTTATCATGATAATTAAATGGCAAAATTTTCGTTCTAAAATAAAATTTGTTATAGCCAAAATGTATAAAGGACCAAGAATATTAATATAAAAGTGATTCGGTCTTCCTAAGTTCAAATGGTAAAAAGTTTAAAATGGCGGACATGAAATTTTAATAATTCATAACTCGGAAACGATAAGAGATAGAGAGATGGGGTTTCTTTTGTTGTATTCAAGTAATCAAGGGCTTTATTTTAGGGTGTTCAAAATTTTTGTGTTTTATGGATTTCTATAATTTTTATTTATGTCTCAGAATTGAGAGGAGATATGGAGTGAAAGTTTTTGTAGGATTAATTGACATGCTCTGCTGAGTAATTATAGTGGGTTTATTATTTATTTTTATAATTAATTCTATAAGAAATTTTATTGTTAATTAGCTTCCTTTGAGAGATGAGAAAATAATTTATTTACGAAAGTTGTTTAACTCTTCATGATGTTTTCAACAGTCATATTAGTTTAGTCTGACAATAACTTTTAATTGTTTATAATAATTGTGTATAATGAAGATATGCAGAATAATTATTTTATTGTAATAGTGTTGGCGAATTTATGATTGCCGGGCGTAACTCCAGCTTCGCCAATTGGCGTAAGAGGAGGCCGAGTCGACCCCGACAGGGATCCGGAGTGCGGAAAATGAACTGACACTGCTCTGTTCACGTCAAATATAACACGGCACTTTATTTGTAATGTACAGTTTCGCCGAGGGCCTTTACAGAACGAGGCGCGGCGTGGAGTAGAGTATGAATGCACCTCTCGCTGTCAGCGAGGGTGAGAATGCAGACGCTCAGAGGCGTTAAGTTCGTCACCGCACTGTGAGAGCGGATCGAGCGCGCGAATGGCGCGGTTGCGAGTGTCTGCGAGACACTTGGCTGAGTGCACTGACGGCACTGTAACTGCAGCGCGGATGCACAACGGGGCGTAAGTCCGCGTGAACCGCCACTTGCGAGATTAACGAATTCGCGACGCTGAACTTGACCGCGTGAATCGGAGTAGAGATCTATGCGTACGGGTGCAAGTCGGCAAGAGGACCGCTTGAACCGCTCGATTTTCTTCTACTAAAGGAGCCGGAGCTCTCGCGGGCCCGTTTCCGGAGCATTCCGTGACGCGACAATTGAAGGGGCCAATAGGCGCGTTTCGCAGGATCACGGGATCCTCGCATGTCCGGATCGATAACGCGACGCGAGAGACTGCGCGGTCAGGGGTGACGCGGGGGAGCGGCGCGAAGTCGCCTCGTTCAGGGGGCGGCTCAGGGATGGCGGCAGCGGTATCGATCGCGGAGATCGAACGCGGGGAAAATCCTGAACATACCGCCCGCCGCGAATACCGATTCGCAATAAGACAGGAGCCGCCCGCCGTGACGAATGTGGATCTCGCGCCGCCCGCCATGCGGAGCACTGCGAGTGCTGAAACAAACTTAAAGTATTAACAACTTAAACTAGAATTTACAATGTACAGAATTATTTACAGTATATACAGAATTACGGTGCGATTGAGCGCACGATGCTTCGCAGCTATCACGGAATGTCACTCTGGATCATTACGATCGGTATTTATATCAACCGGGAGAAATGACAACTTAACGATCGCGCGTTTGTACGTGGATTTGGCCGTTCTGACCGTAACGACGCGTGTAAGTCCATCCTCGCCAGGGTGACACTCTATGATTCTGCCCAACTCCCACTTGTTCGGAGGAGCCAGTGAGTTTCGCAGAAGTACTAAGCGTCCGACTCGAGCAAGCTTTTGAACCTCACGCCACTTGGGCCGTTGCTGCAATGTATGCAGATAGTCATTTGACCACAGCTTCCAAAAGCTATCGCGCATTTGTTGAATTAGCTGCCATCGAGTGAGACGCGTTTCCTTTTCGTCGAGCAAGGAAGGCGTGGGAGCGCTTGTAAGAGCGGTACCGATTAGAAAATGACTCGGTGTCATTGCACAATAATCATCTACATTGTCAGACATCTGAGCGAGCGGTCGCGAGTTTAGACACGCTTCGATTTTACATAAGAGCGTGGTCAGCTCCTCGAATGTCAGCGTGTGTGCTCCGATGACGCATTTCATGTGAAATTTCACGCTGCGAACGCACGCTTTCCATAGTCCGCCGAAATGCGGCGCGGACGGAGGAATGAAGTTCCAACGAACGCCTTGAGTCGCGGTTTGATTCTGAAAGTTCGGATCGCGTACGGCTTTCTTCCATGCGGCGGATATTTCGCGATGAGCGCCGTGAAAGGTCGTCGCGTTGTCCGAGTACATATCACTGGGAACGCCGCGACGCGCACAAAACCGATCGAAAGCAGCGACGAACGCGGAAGTCGTACAGTCGCTAACTAACTCTAGGTGCGTGGCTTTCACTGCCATGCACACAAACACGGCAATATATGCCTTTCTTGATTTGTATCCTCGACCGGGTGTAGATCTGACCTGTATCGGTCCGGCATAATCTACCCCGCAATGTAGGAATGCGCGTGACGTCGACGTAACGCGACACGCGGGCAAGTCGCCCATCAACTCGCTCGCGATCTTGGCGTTTTCCCGAGCGCATGTGACACATTGATGCAGAATGGCGCGGACTGTTTGACGCGCGCGTAATATCCAGTACGTTTCACGCAGCCGATGCAGCGTGTATTGCGGCCCAGCGTGGAAGGCGCGTAAGTGTGTATCGCGTATTAACGCGGCAACTGCCGGATGAGCAGCGAGCACAACCGGGTGCTTTTTGTCGTGCGGAAACGTTGAATGGCGGAGGCGACCGCCAACGCGAATGAGCCCGTGCTCGTCGAGAAACGGGTTTAACGGCAGTAGTTTACTGCGTTTCGAGATGCGCTGTGCGCTCTCTAGTTGAGCGTATTCGACCGGGAATAGCTGACGTTGAATGTTCCTTAGCCAAAAGATGCGCGCGACGTTAATTTCGTCCGGACTGAGCGGTTCCGGCTCGGTCTGCGACGGCGCATTTGACTTAACGCGACCACTTCCGCGAGCGCACCTAACAAATGGCATGACGTAAGCGGTGACTCGCAACAGCTTGCTCCACGACGAGAATCTCTCGCCGAGATCCCATCGATCGCGAGATTGCATGAGGTGCACGGGAGCGCGAACTCGCTCTTCCGGCGGTGTTTCCTGCGAATTTGATTGAGGCCTAGATGGCCATTGATCGGACGAAAGTTTGAGCCAGTCAGGCCCTGTCCACCACAAGGGTTGATTTATAAGATTTTCCGGGGGCACGCCTCGCGACACGAGATCGGCCGGATTTTGTTGTGAGGGCACGTGATGCCACTCGACGTTTGGCAAAAGGGTTTGTACCTCGTGGACCCGGTTTGCGACGAATGTTGGCCATCGGGAAGGGGGCTGCGAAAGCCAGGCTTCCGTGACCTTTGAATCGGTCCAACAGTGGTACGATTTGATCGCGATTGTGAGAGCAGATCGGATCGCGTTGATTGCACGCGCGAGAAGGACCGCGGCGCTAAGCTCCAGTCGAGGAATACTCATGGGTTTGAGCGGCGCTACTTTCGATTTTGACATGAGCATCGTGACTTCGACTGTTCCGTCGATGTGCGTAACTCGTAGATAAATGACCGCTCCGTATGCGGAGGCAGACGCATCGGCAAACCCATGAATTTCAGCGCTGAGCGTACCGGATCCGTAACCCGTCCAACGCGGAATCGAGATTTGTTTCAATAGAGGCAATTGAAGGTAGTAATCTCTCCATTTTCGGAGGAGATCGTCAGGGATGACGTCGTCCCATTCACAGCGAAGCAGCCAGAGCTGCTGCATGAGAATTTTCGCGGTGATGACCACGGGAGCCATCCAGCCGAGAGGGTCGAAAATTCGAGCGATAGTCGAAAGAATTAATCTTTTCGTGTCGGGAACCGACTCTCCAAGTTTGACGTCGAATTGAAAGACGTCTTTGTGTGGATCCCACTTGAGACCGAGCACTTTGAGACGTTCATCAGATTCGAGCGTTATTGCTGAAGCAAGGCCATGATCGTGAGGATCGATGCCTTCTAGTAAGACAGGATTGTTACTCGCCCATTTGCGAAGATGAAATCCTGCTCTTTTCAAGAGAGAGATTAATTGATCTCGCGTTTGAAGCGCGAGAGGTATATCGTCTGCACCGAACACACAGTCGTCGACGAATGTGTGCAGCTGCAAAACCGGAACAGCTAACGGGAATTCCGCGCCTTCGTCTTTGGCGACTTGTTCGACCACACGGAGGGCGGCATTCGGCGCGTTTGCGTTACCGTAGGTGACGGTTAATAAGAGATAGGCTATCAATGGCGAGGTCGGTGTGGGTCGCCATAAGATTCGCTGATACTCTACGTCGCAGGGGTGGACGAGAATTTGACGATACATCTTGGCGATGTCGGCGGTGAAGACAAATCGATATTGCCGCCATCGCAAGATAATGAATGATAACTCAGGTTGCAACTTGCGGCCAACCCTGAGATGATCGTTCAAGGAAAGGCCATTGGAGGTCGGATGAGAGGCGTTGAAAACAACGCGCAAACGAGTTGTCGAGCTGTGCTCGCGTATAACTGCGTGATGCGGTATGTAATATACCTGACCATCGGAAGGGTCGTCTCGCGGCGCCTTGACCATGTGTCCGAGACGCTCGTATTCCGCGAGAAATTCGTTGTATTCCTTTGCGAGATCCGGATTTGACTTTAACCGCGACTCGAGACGCGAATACAACGCGATTGCGGACGATTTCGATTCGCCTATGTTGATAGGGGGCCCCGATTTGAACGGTAACCGCACTATATATTGCCCATTGGGGGCACGAGAATGCGTCGATACGAAATGCTCTTCGCATCGAATCTCTTCCGGTGAGAGATGAGTTTGCTGAGGAAGTTCTTCGACCTCCCAGAAACGTCGCAACTGGTCGGAGATTTCCGACAGCACCGTGCAGTGGTGCGTTTGAATGCGAGCCGGCCGTGACTGCGACGGTACCGGCATCGGGCCGGACAGGAACCATCCGAAAATAGAGTTTTGAGCGACGGGCTCATGAGGGGCGCGACTACGGACTTCCGGAAGTAAGATCGCGCCATACAAGTCAGCACCGATGATGACGTCAATCGGCGCTGCACTAGTCGGATCGTTGTCGGCTAGCGAGAGTTCGCGAATGTACGACTTCTTTGTTATATCCGGCACCCGGTGCGGAATGTAAGTCGTAAGCGACTTGAGAACAAGAGCGGAGACGGAGGGCCGCGGGCCCGTGCCGTCACGCGCTGACACGTAAACGGTAGCTGCGCTGCGTGCGGTGGCAGCGGTCTCGCCGATCCCAGTGATAGAGACGGAGACGCGCGTACGCGGGAGACGCAATCGCTGAGCTAAACGTTCGGTGATCAAAGTTGTGACGGAACCTTGATCCAATAACGCACGAACTATACCATGTCGACCGTTGAGACTGCTCACCTTGATCCAGGCAGTGGCTAGCAAAATATTCGATTTCGAAAAGCTCGTGTGAGCTAATAAATGTGACGTTACTTCGTCAGTTGAATCTGTTTTCGCGTCCGCGGATGAAGGTGAGTTCTCGGTTGTCGAGCTATTGTTATTATTCACATCGGTCGTGTGAAGAAGCGTATGGTGCTTCTGCTGACATTGACGGCATGTATTCTTGCTTGAGCACGCATCGCGAGTATGCCGTGTGCTCAGGCAATTGTAACAACAATGAAACTTCTTCGCGAGATCACGTCGTTGAGCGACGCTTTTATTTTGAAAGTCCGGACAAGCGGACAAGAAATGCATCTTTTGACATATGGGACACTTGTTCGTACAGGCATTAGCTGCGTGAGCTTGAACTGAGGAATGTTGTTTATTGCCCTTGACTTGAGGCGAAGCCGGGAGAATATTCTCGAGCGCACGTATTCGCGACTTTAAGAAATTATCAAGTTGCTCGTATGTGGGATAATCTAACGTGTCTCCAAGTTTTAATTCCCATGCTTTACGGGTGCCTTTATCAAGTCTTTGTACTAGCAAATAAACCAACATGTCGTCCCATGTGTCTACCGCACGGCCGAGGTTTTTTAGAGACTGAATCGAAACGCTTGCTTTATCGCGCAACGCGGTGAGAGCGGCTGCTGAATCTGAGGTCGCGGGAGGAAGCGTATGCAGAGAATGTATGTGCTCGTGCACCAACCGTCGGCGATTGTCGTATCGCGCGAGCAATAAATTCCACGCGATTTTGAAATTTGCATCCGTCAATGCCAGATTGCGTATGGCATCGCTGGCCTTGCCTTTCACGCACGAGTGCAAATATTGCAAACGACTGACGTCGAGCAGGTCTCGATTGTTGATTATTAACGCGGTGAATTGATCTCGAAACGCTTCCCACTCGCGAAACTCCCCCGTGAACTTCGGTAAACTGATACGCGGGAGGTGCGAGAGAGCGAACGCGGAAGGATCTGAGCGCATCGTCGATGACGCGAATGATTTGTTCGGACTCACGACCGGCTCCAACTCCTCCAGGCACTCCGCCATGTAGTCCGCCGCTGTCTGGTATTTCTCTTCGCAGGTCTCGTACTGCTGCTCCTTGAAGTAGTCGTGATTCGCTCTTTCCGCGACGGGAATAGCGGCCAGGAGGGCGAAGTGTCCACCGTCGATGTTGGCCCAGGAGTCTTTCAGATCGCTAATTCGACTGCGAATCTTCGCCGCAGTCAAATTATTCTTGCCGATTTTGCGGAAGTTGTCCAGCGCGCGATCGACTTTTCGCATTCGCTGGAGTTGCCGTTCGAGCAGTTGATCCGCCATGGTGGTTGAATGTCACTCCGATCCGAAGGACCAGACTCGAAGGACCAGACTTTATGTTGGCGAATTTGTGATTGCCGGGCGTAACTCCAGCTTCGCCAATTGGCGTAAGAGGAGGCCGAGTCGACCCCGACAGGGATCCGGAGTGCGGAAAATGAACGGACACTGCTCTGTTCACGTCAAATATAACACGGCACTTTATTTGTAATGTACAGTTTCGCCGAGGGCCTTTACAGAACGAGGCGCGGCGTGGAGTAGAGTATGAATGCACCTCTCGCTGTCAGCGAGGGTGAGAATGCAGACGCTCAGAGGCGTTAAGTTCGTCACCGCACTGTGAGAGCGGATCGAGCGCGCGAATGGCGCGGTTGCGAGTGTCTGCGAGACACTTGGCTGAGTGCACTGACGGCACTGTAACTGCAGCGCGGATGCACAACGCGGCGTAAGTCCGCGTGAACCGCCACTTGCGAGATTAACGAATTCGCGACGGTGAACTTGACCGCGTGAATCGGAGTAGAGATCTATGCGTACGGGTGCAAGTCGGCAAGAGGACCGCTTGAACCGCTCGATTTTCTTCTACTAAAGGAGCCGGAGCTCTCGCGGGCCCGTTTCCGGAGCATTCCGTGACGCGACAATTGAAGGGGCCAATAGGCGCGTTTCGCATCACGGGATCCTCGCATGTCCGGATCGATAACGCGACGCGAGAGACTGCGCGGTCAGGGGTGACGCGGGGGAGCGGCGCGAAGTCGCCTCGTTCAGGGGGCGGCTCAGGGATGGCGGCAGCGGTATCGATCGCGGAGATCGAACGCGGGGAAAATCCTGAACAAATAGTGTTCTTTAGGTGTGAAAGATTATGCCTCTATAGTTAGTTTATTTTTATTTAATCAATTTTCCTTTAATTTAATTTTATTAATACGTCCATGTTGAGTATACTATGCTTTCCGTTAGATCCGTAGGTCAGATTGGATTTATATTACAATGAAAAATTTCGTGATGGCTATATTAGCAATAAATAGTAATAAATAATCGATTGCAAGTATAATTTGGAAGAATTTAATGGTTTAATAGTCATTTGTCCAAAATTCTAGAGTTCGTTCATGGAGATACATGGAGATAGGCTTTGTTACTAGACGGCGGTTTAAGGCCTGGATAATTCATCGTCTGTTTTACGAACGCGGTTTAAATCGACAGCTGTTTTACGTTCCGCGTGAACACACCAAGCTGTCACTTCTAATGGTCAGGTTAGAGAGTGATAATATATTTTAACATTGTTTTCAGGTGCTGTGCAGCAGGGCAAGGGAAAAGAAAAATTTTATGCGGCGAAAATCTACTGGTGACTGTGTCGCAAGACGTGACATTATAGGGAAAAGACCGGTGATTGGGTATTTGTTATAGCGTTAATAAAGTTTACCGAAGGCGAAAGTCTACGTGGGAGGAGTTGGGGAGTTAGTGGAAGGACGTGTAAAATATACGAGATTGTGTAAAATTAATTGTATATTACGGAGTATTTAGTGGTACAAATTGATAAAACTATAGACTAACGCGTGATTACAGTGTAAGAATATACTGAAGCGCGATTACAATCGTAGCATCTGTAACACTATAGGATACAACGACCACGTGGTCCTATGAGGTGATGCAAGGTGATGCAACAGCACGTGGGGACGCCGTAATGGCGGAGACACGTGGTGACGCTATGACGAAGCGAGAGCACGCGCTGGAACCGTGGTGATGCAATAGCACGCGCTGACCCCACGATAGGTTAAGCCGGATATTAGCAATGTTAGTTAACGTTTATTCGACTGGATGGTGAAAATGTTACGAGATTATTTAATCGGACGTTAGTGGTGAGTCGGTATTACAAGATTGTTTGATTTAAGCAAAATAGTATTACAGAATTGTTCACTAAACGCTACAATGTAAATTAATATAACAGAGCTATTCGTAAACTAATGTTACAAGTACGTGGCAATGCTTCTAGAACTCGTAGTGGAAATAGGAGGGTGTGGAATTTTTAGAGTTAGAGTTAGAAGATGTAGAGACGCACGTGGCGGTAGGGAGGTTCTGGATTTAGAGGTGTAGGGCTTATCCTGAGCTGGAGGTAGTGTCGCTTCCAGGTCCGAGGATCGACTGAGAGAGTCCCTTGGGATGTCCGCTCTTTTATATCTTTTGTTTTTGGTGGCGGGGGTGGTCGAGTGGAAGGGTTGCGTCGGTGGAAGGGTTGCGTCGGTGGAAAGGTTGCGTTGGTGGAAGGGTTGCGTCATTGAGCTTGTTTTAGATTTCTCTCCTTATATGGTCATGCGAAGTCTAAAGGGGCCTGTATTGTCTGAGAGTGGGAGTAGGTTTCTTTTGGGACGGGGATGGTGAGTTTTATTATCGGCAGATTGGATCCTTACGAAGTAATATTAAAATAAGCCTCTTGGGCGTCGCTATGACTTATATCTATTTACATACCAACTGGAATTATTATCTAATGGTCATCGGCAGATTCGGTAGGTCGAGTGTCGGTAAGCCTGTCTGTTGGTAAGTCTTGATGACTGGTAAGTTTGTCTGTCGATAAATTTTGCTGGTGGTAAGTGGTAAGCTTTCTGTCGGTAAATCTTATGGTAAGTTTTACAAATGGTAAGGCGAATGATAACTTACTCGAATGGTAACGCAATGGTAACTAACTCTAGCGAATGGTAACTTACTCGAATGGTAACGCAATGGTAACTAACTAACGAATGGTAACTTACTCGAATGGTAACGCAATGGTAACTTCTGTCGATAGATTATTGGTGTTTTGTTGTCGGTAAGTCTTGTTGATGGTAAGGGTTTGGATAAGGTGACTTGACTGTCGATAAATCTTGCTGATGATAAGTGGTAAGTCCGTCTATAGTCGTTCTCGTGCCTAATAATTCTTAATTTCCCTGAGAATTTCGTATTTGGTTATCTGATTTAGAACCGGCCGTGGTTATCTACTGGGGTGATGCCAGTTTGGGGACGCGGTTCGGTCGGGTACTTAGCTTATTTTGGTACTTGTTCCTAATGTTTTAAAGTTTTTTAATTTTATCGAAAACGGGTGTGGGGCGGACGTAACACCTCCCCCCTTATTTTAAAATGTAGGACGCTATTCCTACATTTTATCATGCTTATGGTATATTTAATTACTAGGGTATGGTAATCTTATTGATCTAGGGTTACATTTTGTCTTCTTACGGGTCGTTGTTGTCGCGTAAATATTTCCTGAGCTCACCGAAATCTAATTCCTTGGTACCGCTGCTCGTGCTGGGCTCCACCTTGTCGGGAATGAATGGGGCCATCTCGAGGGGTGGTGCCTCAGGGTTGGTTCCTTTGGTGGGGGCGGCTTTCCTGTTGCTAAGATGCAGGAGCAAGTGCGTGATGGAGCTCCATACTGCTCCCAGCAAGTGCATACTCCATCCGTACACAGAATGGAGTGCGTAGCTTCTGATGATTGAGTCAATCACCAGTTTGACCAGCCGGAACAGGAGAACAATGGCCAGCACTCCGGCGCTCGCTGAGCCGAATGTGATGAACCCCTTCCACAGGCGTTGTTCAGTGCTCTTCGCAATCTTCTCTAGCGACTCCTCGTCCAGCAGATTATATAGTGAGACGGTACCGCGTGGGATGTCGCGGCCCATTGCTCCCTGCACCAATGTGTTTAGCATCGGTGGTTTCTCTATGGGGAACATGATGTGATCACGGAGGCGGTCAAGGTCTTGTGTGGAATATATTCCACTCGTGGCGAGGTTGGATGGGTTTACGTATTTCCATCGTGGTTTCGTTAGTGGTTGGATCGTAGGTGGGGCCAACGCTTCTACTGGGCGTGGCATTAGTTTGAACCACGCTTCGTCTACCTTATACATTGAGGGTAAGAGCTCGTTACAGTCCCGGATTGTGCCACCTTTGATCAGCACTCGGGATTTCGAGAGCAGGAAATAGGATGCGTTGTTATGCGAGACGGGTAACTCGCTGTAGCAGCTCTCCGTCTGCCTTATTTTGCACATAACTGGTACGTATTTGACTATGTATATGACTTCACCTGCCGTAATGGCGGTGTAGCCCGGCGCCTTCATGATACGGTACGCCATTTCGTCGGGGGCGATGCTGGCGAGAGACAGAGCGTTCTGTAACACCTGCTTCTCTAGAGCGCATTTTTGACTCATTATGTCCCGGTATAGTTGCGTCAGTTGTGTCCTCATGTGCTTCTCGACGTATATGAACTTGCTGTTCACATAGGTGAAGATGTCTAGGTTGTCGATCGATATTCCCGACCGAATTTTGAAACTTCGCCCCGGCCTTGTTTCAAGGATGAAAAGTTTCGGGTGCTCTGTCTGTATTATTTTGTACCCGCAGAGATTCGTTTCCGTAGTCTTGGCCAGGGCAAAGGTAATGTCCTTCGTTGTCAAAGTATAGATGACCGGGGTCTCCTTCTGAGTAGGTTTAGGCGAGACTCGGTGGGCGTTTCCCTCGTAAAGTACGTCGTATTTGTTGAATTGACAGGTATCAGTCGGCAGCGTCTTCCAATATGTCATCGTCTCGTCAGCGTCGTAGCACTCGCCTTCCATAGCTGGACAGCGGGTGCCGGAGGGCAGTACTACCTCGTTTGTGGAGTGTTTCACGGCCAATTCCATCCGCCGTGTTGTTATTTTCACCGTTGCTTGCACGAATACGTTATCCCAGGTGCCCAGGGGGTCGCTGTATTGCGTCCCCTCGCATCTACCGTTCATAGTCAGAGATCCGGCCAGTGTAATGGCGCGGGTGGTAGTGGCATTCACCTTAATCCCGGTTATCATTCCGCTGGCTTCTCCCAGGAATAGGGCTCCAGTATCTAGCATTCTTCGGCAAGCATCCCCTGAGATTTCTCGTATATATTCGTACTTTCCCCCTTGTACGGCTGAGTTGTAGGAGGACCACCCACAATATTTTATATCGCGGTCTATTTCAATTTTGCATCGGACCGCAATGGTGTGGTCGAATTCGCTCAATTGCAAAAGCTGGATGTATGCCTCCTCGGTAACCGGTTCCAAGTCTTTGTCACGTCTTGCGATACTGTCACCAGCAGGTTTTCGCCGTATAAAATTTTTCTTTTCCTTTGCCCTGCTGCACAGCACCTGAAAACAATGTTAAAATATATTATCACTCTCTAACCTGACCATTAGAAGCTGTCACAACACACGCGGAACGTAAAACAGCTGTCGATTTAAACCGCGTTCGTAAAACAGATGACGAATAACCAGGCCTTAAGCCGCTGCCTAGTAACAAAGCCTATCTCCATGTATCTCCATGAACGACCTCTAGAATTTTGGACAAATGATTATTAAACCATTAAATTCTTCCAAATTATACTTGCAATCGATTATTTATTACTATTTATTGCTAATATAGCCATCACGAAATTTTTCATGTAATATAAATCCAATCTGACCTACGGATCTAACGGAAAATATAGTATACTCCATGGTGTAAGTAGACAGGTGAAGCATTCCCGATGCTGCGCACTCGTTCAGTTTTTGAACCAATCAGCGCGCGACCTGTTTTGCGAGAAAAGCAATATGGCTGCTTCCGTTAGTTTGAGTTTGTAGTCCGTTATCCGTCGCGTGCGTCTGTCGTGCGGAAAATATTGTGTGTAAACAACAATATATATATATATATATATATATATATATATATATATATATTGTGTGTACATATATGCAATAAAGTTTATATTTAGATTGTTATTTTATTCAAGTCTACATTTTATTTAAAATTATTAGATGTTATTAAATGTGTATTTTAATAATTACAAAAAACGTTCCCTAATTTTATTCTGTTTGAATAAAATATTGATTTTTTTTCGTTACATATGTCTTTTTATTATTACCTAAGTAAATTGCGTTTCAACCGAAGTTTCAACCCTTCCTCCTAACACTATAATTCAGAATCTACACTGTGGACGTGCGGTTGACCCTAATCAAATTACGTAACCAAACCAGAACAGAATTAAGACAGGAGTTCAATAAAATATATAAATAAACTAATAAACGTAGGTTTAATTGTCATTAGGTTATTTATTTAAGGTTTTATTGTATTTCATTAAGTATATATTTAAAATTTTACATGATTTACACATTTTTATTTCTTATAATCGAACTTCACCTTAAAGTGAGCGCCTACAAAATATTTCGCCTCCTGATTGGTTCAACCGCCAAAGCTGCCGCCATTATGCGCAATGCTTCACCTGTCTACTTACACCATGGTATACTCAACATGGACGCATTAATAAAATTAAATTAAAGGAAAATTGATTAAATAAAAATAAACTAACTATAGAAGCATAATCTTTCACACCTAAAGAACACTATTACAATAAAATAATAATTATTCTGCATATCTTCATTATACACAATTATTATAAACAATTAAAAGTTTATTGTCAGACTAAACTAATATGACTGTTGAAGACACCATGAAGAGTTAAACAACTTTCGTAAATAAATTATTTTCCTATCTCTCAAAGGAAGCTAATTAACAATAAAATTTCTTATAGAATTAATTATAAAAATAAATAATAAACCCACTATAATTACTCAGCAGAGCATGTCAATTAATCCTACAAAAACTGTCACTTCATATCTCCTCTCAATTCTGAGACATAAATAAAAATTACGGAAATCCATAAAACACAAAAAATTTTGAACACCCTAAAATAAAGCCCTTGATTACTTGAATACAACAAAAGAAACCCCATCTCTCTATCTCTTACCGTTTCTGAGTTATGAATTATTAAAGTTTCATGTCCGCCATTTTAAACTTTTTACCATTTGAACTTAGGAAGACCGAATCACTTTTATATTAATATTCTTAGTCCTTTATACATTTTGGCTATAACGAATTTCATTTTAGAACGAAAATTTTGCCATTTAATTATTATGATAAAAATGGAATCTCGCATGTCCTCCAACATCAATAGCGTTAGCCACGATTCTCTATCTAAATTAATTAGATTAATAAATGAAATTAAAAATTAAAATGTTCACTCCACGAATCTGAGAGAGACAGACTTATGTGACACATGTTAAAACAAGGATAGCTTAATACCTTTGCCCTATGCGTTAAATTAGCATACAGAGAGCCTTATGTGAATTATAACGAGTAAGACGAAGACAGACTTATGTCATATACAATAAGTAAGACGAGGATAACCATATGGAAGTAATTAAAATTAAAATAAATATGAAAGTGAATTGATAAAAATCAAATAATTGTAGAAATGGACTCTCTTACATTTAAACAACCCCATCATATTAAAATAACAATTACTCTACTAACATTATTCAGGAACAATTGTTATAAACAATTATAAGTAAATTATTAACCATGTCAACAAATATTTTTAACCTATACCCCGGGTCGTATATAACAACTTTTGTATAAGGTAAGACCTTGCTACTCCATTAACGAAAGCTACACAAAATTCCGAAAACTAGCTGATAATCTTCATGAGAATTTTTTCGTGATTTATTCAAAACCCATATAATGAGGAATTGATCTGACCACGGATTCATGTTCAGAACGTTAAAGTACATAAAGATAGCCTAGCGAAGTATTCAGATCAGACAACTTTTCCTTTTTTGTGGGCCAGTGATAACCACTCTATTGAGAAAATCGTATTTGGTCACCCGGTATAAAATCTCATTCCGGTAAATGCAAATTTTGCTTACATACATCAACTCTACATCTCCATACCTATAAAAAACGATAATAACTTTTATTTTTGCAATTGTTTATTTATGAATTATTTATAACAATAAAATAAAATGTTATATAAAGAAAATATTTTATTGTAGAATCGAAGGCGCGTAATTAAAGAGCATTTAATAGTATTAACACATGAATTAAAAGGTGTCAAATTATTTAACGAATAATTGTTATTAACAAATAAACATATTAACAATAAAAATTTATAACACCATATTATAGTCCAATAAAAACCTTACAAAATCCTTTATATACTTCCTTATCAAATTCCCAACCGTTTACAAAATATAAAAAATATTACAAATTAATTATAATATTTTACAAATATTTTAATTTCCCTGATCGGCTATACTAATGAAAGATCTATTCAATCCTACCTGCATGAAATATTATTAATATAATATTAGAATCATTAACAGCATACTTATTATTATCATTATTAATATTTACTATTTACATATACTAAAACTAATATTAAAACTGAGCGCTAAACGCCGAAGCGTCACTCATGAACCTGAGAAAGACAAATTATACTGCGTGTTATGTAGAAACACGAATCTGAGCGAGATGCGGATAGCGCATAAGCCTATAGGAGAGAGAGAGAGAGAGAGAGAGAGAGAGAGAGAGAGAGAGAGAGAGAGAGAGAGAGAGAGAGAGAGAGAGACGTATATGCTATAATGTCTGTAAGACAAGGAGAGCAATACTTTTCATGCTTTAGATATACTATTAACGATTTCAATTGTATAATTGAACTATTTTACTTTATGTAAAGTATGTTGTTACATCCGCCCCCACCACAAAAACCGAACAATTCGAAAAACCCTTAACTACACGACTCCACAACAATTCCACTTACCGACAGTCGATCTTACCAACAACAATTTTACTTACCGACAGTCGAACTTACCGACAGTCGAACTTACCCACAACAATTTCACTTACCGACAGTCGAACTTACCGACAGTCGAACTTACCGACAGTCGAACTTACCAACAAACAATTTCACTTACCGACAGTCGAACTTACCGACCATCGACCATACCCACGACAATTCATCTACCTACAGTCGAACTTAACCGCAGTCGGTCAACTTACCGACCGCCGAACTTACCATCAACTGACCCTACCAACGGCCGAACCCCATACCACTAATAACAACATTCCCACGTAGCATATAAGCACTAAGTATAAGCTCGCGCAACACACCTTAAGTTTAACTAAGAATAACTAACCACTAGCGGTAGACATACGTATAACAATTACGAAGCTTTTAAATAATCTCGACGCTTCGAGAACTTTCGAAGACACATCCTCAACCCTTCCGACCACCCGTAGCGAACCCTTCCTCGGACAACTCGTAAACATCCGGACCCTTCTCGACCCTTCCAGATCCTTCCAGAGCCTCCCGGAAAAACTTTCCCTAAACCTATGAGTCATACATCATAAAACTACCCGAAAGAGAAATCAGAAAACAGAGCCGATGACGCAACACCAACGCAAACCTTCCACTCATTTTCCTTAACCCTTCCTTTCGACCACCCCCGCTCCTGACACACAGGGATAAAAGGACGAGCTTCCCAAGGGACGCTCTCAGTTGTCTCAGTTCTTCGGACGTGTCATCACCTACGACTCAGGGTGAGCCTCAGTACTCGAAACTTCTATTTCCATACGACTCCTATATCCTCCTACATCCTCTGGTTCCAGAATAATCCTTCAATATTCAATAAGCACATTCAGTTTAAGATTACTTCGTTATAACCGTACTTCGCTATTAATATTAGTAAATTGTAACCAACATTGCCATTGTATAAGACTTTAGTAATATACTATCGTTTTACCTACATACCTCTAGTCTTTGCATTTATTCAATATCCTTGCTCTCATCCTACATCCCTGGCGAATATCACCTTGTAAAGAAACGACGCCTAAGCGTCTGTGTTACTGGTCTTCCCCTTGTTCACTTCTGCACACGAGGCAGTGCTGTACGAGCGGCACGCTTTCGGTTGTTGAAGTCTGCACACGAGGCAGTGCTGTACGAGCGGCACGCTTTCAGTTGCTAAAATCTGAAGATAGACAGTGCTGTACGAGCGGCACGTCGAATCACCACAGCATCGGGAATCAACCACGTATATATACACTATCACTAATAAATGACTAAGACGCGGAAGGGCGGATTAAAACACCGCAGTCGCAGATTAAAACGCTTCCTTTTCGAACTCCCTTACTCCCCTGTTCTGGGTACTGAACTCGACTACACCGGGGACACAGAATACGAGAATTACTTCGCCGCGAAGTCCGCGTGCAAAGCGGAACCGAAACCGAGGATTGTTAACATTGAACGTGTGCGCGCCATTTTCATAACAAGAGAATCGCGAGCGTTTATGGTGCGTCGTTTCTGCTATCGCCCCACTCCGATCAGAGAAACCGAATCACCGTCTATTCCGTCTTGGAGGTGGATCAATTCCATCAGGAAGGACGATCCCCGCCGCGCCCGGTACGCACAGAGACGCGCTGAGATTTTGCACCAGCACTACGGAGCCGCGACGCCAGAGCACTGGGGAACTGCAAGTCACCCCCTAGAGATCGATTAACCCCCACAAGGTAAGTGTTTGTTTCTTTATCGACTGCTGTTTCTTTACCGACCACTGATGGTACGTGTTTGTTTCTTTATCGACCGCTGTTTCTTTACCGACCGCCGATGGTAAATATTTGTTCTTTTACCGACCGCTGATGGTACGTGTTTTACCGACCGTTGATGGTAAATACTGTTTCTTTACCGACCGCCGATGGTAAATGTTTGTTCCCTTCTTACCGACCTCCGACGGTATGACTGGCCCCTCTTGGATGTCAGTTACACAACGTCGCGTGTACTCTAGCTGGTTAGGTCGCGCCATTTGTGTCTTTACCACGTGCCGCCGCCATCGTGTTAGTCAGCGCTACTTGTGCGAAGAGTGTTTCCGCGACTTACCGACTCAGCAAAGATCCGAATACGACCTTATCTTCAGACACTATTTGCACATAGGATTTCAATATCAAGTCGAGGAGTGCGATTCGTGCGACGTGGTGATCGGGGAATTACAGGGACCGCTAGGTTGTTCCACGTGTAGGTACATAATTCACGATATTACTAACGCCATCGAGAACAACGGCGAGCGACACTTTCTCGAACCTGAGCCAACCATCGTCTCTATTTCCCAAATCAACGCCCACTAAGAAATCTTGACCGACGCGATCGCGAATGTGTCCTAAACTCCCGGTTACCCGCCGACCGATAGGCGTAATTCCTGCTCCTACCCCACTTAAAACATGGCTCATGACCGGAATTTGCGTATACTCGTTCCTTTTCCGCAATAAGACCACCGGTGCCGTTATCTGCGAGGATTGCCGTTTTGGAGAATACCGATCGGCACGGCAGGAATCTAAGGGGGTGCTCAAGCATTTCATTCAGTACGGTTCAAACACCGATTTACATAAGTGTTCCGCGTGTTTCAAAATCATTGATGACTATCGCCCCACGTACGAGTGCCGCGTGTGTTCCCCTATAGAGGAAGCTTTCGAACGTTACCTGTTGGATCATCGTGAAGAACCGCATAACTCTAATAGACGCGTGAGGATCAATATAGCAAAAACGGTTTGGTAGAAGTCCGGCCCATCGCGAATACCTTGATCGCGGGTATCCCCGGGTAGAACCCCTTGGTTCAACGACCCGACAAAGCGATCTAGTCCCTCGCGAACGATCCGAGCTCCGCACTGCGGCCGCGATCCGCCGGGACGTAACAATGTCTAAAGTGAACTTAATGATAATCAATATTTCCATATTTCAGAATTGAATTATTAAAGGTTTCTTATACTGCGTTTTAAGCAGTGTTTAATGATAAAATACCGTAATAACAAAGGTATCGTTCTCAATACAAAATCGCTGTTAAAATAAAGAATAGAAATATAGTGACGAATCACCATATCTAGTCGTACATAGAATAAAGCTGGCTAGCGAGCCACATAAGGAGAAGTAGATTCATACCGTTAGACACCGCCCTATGACTTATTGTAATTCCACGTATAATAGAACTGGCTAGCGAGCCGCATTACCATATAAGAAACGATAG
>JASTWL010001668.1:0-27461 GCA_035220575.1 Temnothorax rugatulus | reverse complement strand
ACAGGAGTGACTGTCCCGCGAGAAATGACCCATCGAATCGACGTCAAATTGACGTCGAAAATGTATATCGAAAAGTAATTGAAATATTCATCGATCTCGATTGAAATGTGGTATCACTTTCGATGACTTTTCGATTCAGAATAAATCGATTTCGACTCGATATTGATTACTATTTCCTCACTGCAGCTATTATCAGAAGCCATAAAACATGATCTTTTTCTTGTATTATACATTAAATAAATTAATATATTCACATTCCACTACTTATATGTTCAATAGTATAGCGAAAATATATCGAAAATTATCTATTTATTTCTCCCCAATATCTTTATTAGAGAGGATCACAAAACTTACAATGGAAATAATTTTTACAATTAATTTATTTATCTAGATAGAATTGCACATATATGCACATTTATTATTACAAACATATATTACTTAAGTCTAGATAGAGTTGCATATATATGTATTTATCATCAAAAACATATATTATTTAAGTCTAGATAGAGTTGTACATACATGTATTTATAATCGCAAATATATATTATTTAAGTCTAGATAGAGAATATATGTGTATTGCACATATTGTATATTTATTATCACAAAAGAACACAGATTTGACAGATTGACTTAGTGCAATTAACATAGATTCAGTGTAATTAAGATTAAGCAAGAGATATTGTAAGTTAAAGTTTGAATAATTTCTCAAATCAAGTACTTATAATTGAGGTTCATGTCTAATACATATTCGTGAATAAGAAAGAGATTGCCTCAAAATCTCAAAATTGAATTCTTGTGTACAGCTTCAAAGCCAAAAGAACACTTCTTAAAATATGTTAATAAACTGTGATATAAAGAATAAATTTTGTTACATGTTTAGGTTTTTTTTTTTTAATTAAGCAAATTCTATATAAGTGCATAGACATGGAACAAGTAGGAAAATCTGCAGTCCTGTCGAGAGTCCTGTCCTTAATCGAATCACCGAGCGCGTGGCTCGTAATCTGTAACGCTTTATTTGAGAAATTATTCAAATTTTAAATTGCAATATCTCGCTTAATATTAAAAATATCCAAAAACTGTAAAGAACTTTTTGACTCAGTTTTTTATATAAAATATGCGATTTTTTTCGCATTACATTAATCGAACATCCTGTATATCTTGACTAGAATATTATACTTCTTATAATACTAATTATTTATCTGTATCCTCTTCTATAAAATTTTCTATGAAATTAGATGTATGGTTACGTTTCCTGTAAAAAAAATAAAATTGTTATATATTTTTTAAATAAAAATAAAATTCTATAATAATCTTACATTACTAACATTAGAGCCTATGCCACACAATGCAATTTTTTGTGCTACATTGCATGCGATCTAGTTGATTATTATATATAATTACTATAATACTTAAACTTTAAATCTTTTTTAGTTTGTTTTATAGCACAACGGTGCAAATGCATTTTAAATTACTTATTATTTCTGATTTGTAACGTTTCGACATATTGATGTTTATTCTATTAATTTGTAGGAAAAGACAAAAAGAAATACATGTATCTATTAATTCATTAAGATTGTTACAACTTGTAAAAGTTATTAATATGCATATATATGTATTACAGTTAAAAATTATATGCTTACTTACAATTGAGATTAAAGCCGGCTATTTTATTCCAGCCTGCGTGAGATAAGTGCAATCAATTTTTTGCGAAATTTCTACTCCGAAGCAAAAAATGTTCTCAACATTTACAAAATATTTCATTAACTATGATGTACCTAAGAAATCTATCTTTTTCCTTCCACTCACAATCAGTCACGCCATGGCCGATCATACGCCGCTTCACTTTTCTTCTTTAGAGGTTAGGTTTGGCACCAGAGGTGTTCGGCCGGTTCTTAAATTTATTCAAAAGAGAAACGTATGCGCAAATTCTGCTCTTACAAAGAAGTTGCAAGTTGATTAGTTAAAAGCCATATACGAGAGCCAATTAATCAACTTGCAACTTTTCTGTATAACAGCAGAATTTGCGCATACGTTTCTCTTTCGAGTGAATTCAAGAATCGAACCCCAGACTCTTATATTGGGCTAGAATTTCAAGCCAGAGCCATAAGAATGAAAGTAATTCTCAGATCTCAAGACGAATATAAACTCTAGCAGAGGCCCTTGTACTTTTTTGACTAATGTCTGTCTTCAAATATGGCGTCCCAATGAGAATCTCTTAAGGGCCCCGCTTGCTGGACCGGACTCCTCGCCTCGATCCTCCCTCTCGGACGCTAGCTGCCGCAGCTCTCCCTTTCCTGGCGGTGAGCTCTCCCTGGTGATCCGACTCTCGCTCGGTTGGTCTCCAGAACACGCGCCGCAACGATCAATCCGTCAAGAAAGAGGTAACGGACTCGACACGTTCGAAGAAACGCAAGCCAGTGCGGCCATGACACCTAACGACTGAGGCGAGGGCTCTTTGAGAGTGGCGACTCGCGCGTCGCGCCATCTAATGTGAAACGATCGAGCGTTGTAAAACGCGAAAAGAATTCGAGCGCAATATCTGAACAAATTATTTAATTTTTAATAAGTCCAATTATTAATATTTATTTTATAATTGGACTTATTTTTTATTTTGATAAATGTAAATACAAATATCTTATTGTATTAATATTTAATATTAATAATTTAATTAGTTGGTTAATTTAACTTCTTGTTTAATAAATGAGCGGATGTATTGAAAATGTACTTATTATATATTTCAATTTTCAAAACAATTGTCAAATTACAAACAGGAATTTTGTTGTGACTTCTACAGTTATAAAGCATAACTATTTAATGGAAATGGAAGCCTAAAAAAATTAATATTGTAACGCAATTATTATAATGCTCAAATAATAAAATATTTACATTATCCATGTCTGCCAATACAATAATTTTTTATGCATATTGCATTCTATATAATGACAATGTTATTATATATTTGACGGGCAAATCAAAATAGCTTCGAATCGATATCGAAATGATGAAATATCGATGTCTTAACAGAAAATACATAATTTGCCTGTTTACAGTCTGGCGCGATGAATGTATGTCACAAATAATCTCTTCTTTTAAAAAATGTCTTAAAGCACAAACATCGAAATAAGCTTCAAATTTCGAGCATTATTTCGATATGGATGTAATATCGATGATTTCGACGTCAATTTGACGTCGATTCGATGGGTCATTTCTCGCTGGGTGACTGTTATCATTCATGTCAGTTTATTTAAGATTACTCGAAAATATGTCGAAATTCAAACGAACGTTGACTTTTTTTACCCTTGCCAACGATATCGAGCTAATTTCGACGTTTAAGCTCATTTCGACGTCGTTTCGACATCGTTTCGATATCATTTCGACTTTTGATTTCTCACTGGGGAATGCAACAGCATTTGTTATCGGCGCCTACCGGGCCGACTGGTGCGCATGTCGCTATGGCCACCTATGGCAGTCTCGATTTGTACGTCCAAGCACGACGTCATAAAGCGCGCAGTGAAACCAGCGTGCTGAAGCGGGAATTACCCTGTGAAGAACAGATATCATTTCAACGTGCGTGTCTTCAGGCTGATTCAGGCTGAGAAAAAGGTTTTTCTATATTTCTCATGAGCTAAATAACCAGTGCGAGTTGCGTCTATTCACGTTCAAGAAGCGTTGTGCTCAGGTTAGTTTGTATTTCGTGTTCCTACGACATGAGAATTTGTGTAATATATATGCGTAGTACACGGTATGTGCTCTGTTTTTCATGTCAATTGTCTTCTATCCAACACATTTTTCTTCTTTATGTGTTGCAGATTGCTCTATTTGAGCGAAGTCCGACGTCACTTTGAATCGGTCACACGATTCGTGGTCCCCGAGTATCCACGTATTGGAAATACGTGTAATCACGTTTGTGAACCGCATCGCCTGGAAATTCGCTGCAGCCGCGGGCAAGGTAAGTGCCCGATCGCTTCGCATGCATTAAACGGTATGTGCTCTGTTTTTCATGTCCATTGTCTTCTATCTAACACATTTGTCTTTTTTATGTGTTGCAGATTGCTCTATTTGAACGAAGTCCGACGTCACTTTGAATCAGTCACACGATTTGTGGTCCCCGAGTATCCACGTATTGGAAATATGTGTAATCACGTTTGTGAACCGCATCGCCTGGAAATTCGCTGCAGCCGCGGACAAGGTGAGTGCCCGATCGCTTCGCATGCATTAAACGGTACGTGCTCTGTTTTTCATGTCCATTGTCTTCTATCTAAAGGTGCCTTTTCATGCTGACGCTCGACGCTCATTTTCAGCGTCAAAATAGGTCACGTGATCAAAATTGACATGGCTACACTAGATGGTCGGTTGACGCCAGCGTCAACAACAAGAAGTTCGATTTTTCCAACTTCAAGCGTCAAGTCGTGTATATGCGTGTATCACAGTAGGATATTACCAGTTAGGTTAGGTAACTCACAAACAGCTAAAAAATGTGTTCCAGGGATAAATTCGCAATAAATTCTGAAAATGTAAGTTAATTTAATCATAAGTTTATATATGAATCGTAAGTTTATATATTAATCTGTTTTATATAAAATTTTATACGATTATATTACATTCGTTATTCAACAGAAATGCAAAAATACTTAGGATAAGTAATTATAAAGTTGAAAAATTCTATAAAGTTCAATTTTTCAAACTTCTATTAAAAATAAATTTGAATATTTATTAGTAATTTTCATTTTTAGCTTAATGTCGAAACTTGTGGTGTTTGTTTTGACAAAATTACTAATAATGAAATCTCCAAACATCCATGCTTCAAAGGATATAAACGTTTTTATCACGATGCAGAAACATCACAATTGTATCCTGTGACAAGTAAATAGAAATTTATTATTAATAACTATTATTTGTATGGATTAATAACCATGTATTTATTTATCTTCAATAAAAAATTTCTTGTAGATTTTCTGGAAAATTCAAGTGATGGTAATGATGGTAATGATGATGGTAATAATGATGATAATGATGATGAAGTTTTACAGTGTGTAGATGATTGTGAAATCGAAAAAAGTAAGTATAAACAATGATTTGCTTAATGTTGATACTATTAATACTATTGATACTTGTTAATAATTTTTTTATTATAACAGCTGTCAACATTAATAAAAGAATTAACAAAAAAAAATCGCGGAAAAGTGAGTCTAAATTTTGATGATGAAGAATTATTAATTTTGGAAGTAAGTGCTCGAGAACCTCTTTGGTCATTATCATCATTATTACCATCATCATTACCATCATTACCATCACTTGAATTTTCCAGAAAATCTACAAGAAATTTTTTATTGAAGATAAATAAATACATGGTTATTAATCCATACAAATAATAGTTATTAATAATAAATTTCTATTTACTTGTCACAGGATACAATTGTGATGTTTCTGCATCGTGATAAAAACGTTTATATCCTTTGAAGCATGGATGTTTGGAGATTTCATTATTAGTAATTTTGTCAAAACAAACACCACAAGTTTCGACATTAAGCTAAAAATGAAAATTACTAATAAATATTCAAATTTATTTTTAATAGAAGTTTGAAAAATTGAACTTTATAGAATTTTTCAACTTTATAATTACTTATCCTAAGTATTTTTGCATTTCTGTTGAATAACGAATGTAATATAATCGTATAAAATTTTATATAAAACAGATTAATATATAAACTTACGATTCATATATAAACTTATGATTAAATTAACTTACATTTTCAGAATTTATTGCGAATTTATCCCTGGAACACATTTTTTAGCTGTTTGTGAGTTACCTAACCTAACTGGTAATATCCTACTGTGATACACGCATATACACGACTTGACGCTTGAAGTTGGAAAAATCGAACTTCTTGTTGTTGACGCTGGCGTCAACCGACCATCTAGTGTAGCCATGTCAATTTTGATCACGTGACCTATTTTGACGCTGAAAATGAGCGTCGAGCGTCAGCATGAAAAGGCACCTTAAGGGGTTTTTTCATGCTGACGCTCGACGCTTGATTTGGGCGTCAAAACGTCACGTGACCAACTTCAAGAACACACACGGTCAAACACGTCTAATTATTTTTTAACGATATACACACTTTATTTACCAGTTCTTAATTAGTCAATTGACTGAAACGAGCGTCAAGCGTCAAAGCTGAACACAGTTGAGCTTTTGCCATTTGACGCTGGAATTCAAACCTATCACGCGATCAATTTTGACGCCCAAATCGAGCGTCGAGCGTCAGCATGAAAAGGCACCTTAACACATTTTTCTTCTTTATGTGTTGCAGATTGCTCTATTTGAGCGAAGTCCGACGTTACTTTGAATCGGTCACACGATTCGTGGTTCCCGATTCCCCACGTATTGGAAATAAATACGTATAATCACGTATGTAAATCGCATCGCCTGGAAAATCGCTGCAGCCGTGGGCAAGGTACACGCAATTTCTCTACGATTTTGTGAGACGGTATTTTGGTGTTTCCATGCAAATGGATTGTAATGTATACATTTACTAATGCGGTTTTTATGTTATTTTTTATAAATTATATTTTTAAACTCGTGTGCTCACGCAGTCCTCATTTTATCATCTTTTGAAAAGCTATAAAACTTGTGTAGTTGCCTCTGCGTAAAAACTCAGTGCGGTGTGTGCGGAGAGCTAGTTAAGAATGCCCTAAACATTAAATGAAATGATTTATAACTTATCTGTCTCCTACTTATATAAAGATACAGACACTCGTTTAAATTTTAGGGGTAACTCGGACTTAAACTATAGTTAATTTTTTAATGTTTAGTGGTATGCGATTTTTTGCGTTATTGCAAGTATGATTGCAGTTTATTTTTTAATAAATTTTTTTTGGTGACTACAGTTACATAACATTTTTGTGCGCTGGAAAAAGTGACACCATGTGTCACTGGTACTGCTCTGACATTGCTTACAATTATTTTAGTTTTTTCAATTGGTTTTGGTATTTTGTACGTTTCGCGAATATCGTAATCATGCATTTCAAAATATTGTCTATTGTATTGATGGTTTATTCTCCTAGTACTTTCTTATTCTCTACATCTGATCCCTCGCTTTCATCAGTGGTTATATCGTATATCGATTTTATCGTGTTTCTGGCTTTATATAAAGCTTTACGAGGCTCTCTCATCCTTTTCTTCTTTGTATTCACAGAAATTTCATGCAAAGATCTTTCTCCACTTATTTTTTCAATTGGTTTTGGTATTTTGTACGTTTCGCGAATATCGTAATCTTGCATTTCAAAATATTGTCTATTGTATTGATGATTTATTCTCCTAGTACTTTCTTATTCTCTACATCTGATCCCTCGCTTTCATCAGTGGTTATATCGTATATCGATTTTATCGTGTTTCTGGCTTTATATAAAGCTTTACGAGGCTCTCTCATCCTTTTCTTCTTTGTATTCACAGAAATTTCATATTTTGGAGACACAAGAAATTTGTACCTGCAATCTCTTGCAAATTCCATTATATATATATATATATATATATATATATATATATATATATATATATATTATGGAAAAACAATATCTAAAGACCTCAATTTGTCGAAAGACGCCGCACACATTGTCTGAAAGACAAAAAAGGAGAATTAGAGCAGAATACAGAAACAATGTTCATTTATTAACTTTGACCAATGAAAATGTCCGTACTACGAGTGATATGCATTTACCTGGTCCCTCCACTGCATCTGAAGAAACTATTACTTTCAATAGTATTTCGAACGATAAAACTTGCAGTGTAAATATAGTAAATACACAAAGAATTGATAGTTCGTCTCCTTCAGATATGTTTTATGTTAGTCCTATTAGCAATAATAATAGTAATGAACATGAATTAAGTGATGAAAATGCTCTTGCCTCCTTATGTACAGATACCGTACACGAAGCATCTTTTTGTGAGAAATTGGCAACTTGCTTTATAGATAATAATTTTACACATGTTCAGGGAAATAGCATGCTATCTCTTCTAAGAACACATTCTTGCTTTTTCTTATTACTTAAAGATGTTAGGACGCTACTCCAAACACCGCGTAATTGTCTTGCTATATCTTCTGTGCCACCGGGGGAATATCTTCATTTTGATTTACAACTTGGAATTATTGAAAGCCTCTGTAATGCATCATGTACATCAGTTGACGAGGTAGTTTTAGATTTTAGTACTGATGGATGTAATTTAGATAAACAAAGTATCATTCATATTTGGCCAATTCAGTGTCGAATTACCAATGTACAAGATGCACCACTAATAGTTGTGGGTATTTACCAAGGTCCTGCAAAACCGTATGATCCTAACATTTTCTTTAATAAATTTGTACAAGAATGTCCAAAGAATTTTTTCGAATGGAGGAATACAATTCAATGACAAGAAAGTGCTACTAAGACTTAGATGTTTTATAGCAGATGCCAGCTCGTGCTTTCATATTAAATCATCGTAATCATATGGCTGAACGTCCATGTTCCAAATGTAAAATATCAGGTACACATTTTCATAGTAATCACAACGTTTTTAATGGTATAAACCATCCTCTTCGAACGGATGAAGAATATCACATGCGTTTAGATGAGATTCATCACAAAGAAGGTACAAGTCCGCTCTCACTATTACCGATGGGAATGGTATCACAGGTTCCATTTGAATGTATGCACCTTGTATTCATAGGTGTAATGAAAAAGATATTACTTGCGTGGGTAAAAGGAAAATACTCTCGTGACACAAAACTATCCAGCGCATCTATTACCATTATAAATACACGAATAGAAAGTTTACAAAAATATTGTCCTTCAGATTTTGCAAGGCGACCCAGATCTCTCGAAATGTTTTCTAAATATAAAGCTACAGAACTGCGACAAATGTTACTGTATACTAGTCCAGCTCTATTCCATGATTTATTAGATAAAACAGTCTACAAACATTTCCTATTTTTACATACAGCTATAAGAATCTTATCTTCTAAGTGTCCATCAAGGCAATACTTACGTTTCGCAGAGTGTGCCCTTCAGAAATTTGTTCTTCGAGCTGAACATGTTTATGGCACTACATTTAATTCGTATAACGTGCATGGTCTGCTTCATGTCACAGATGACGTTAGACGTTTTGGCAATTTAGATTCATTTTCTGCTTTTCCATTTGAAAGCAATATGTCAATTTTTCGGAGATATTGCAGAAAAGGTAATCAACCTCTCCAACAAATGTTTAATAGAATAAAAGAAAGACAAGCGCACGGAAGTAGCAAAGCTCGTAATGTAGAAACATCTATTCGTGTATTTATGCCGTACATTGATCATAACAATTGTACTCGGTATTCCAAAATTACATTTAATCACATAATGCTTAGTACACATATCCGTGATAATTGTTGCATCTTAAATAATGGGTCTATTTGTATTGTTTGCGATATTTTCAAGGACGGAAATTCTTATTGTTTATGCGTCAAAAAGTTTGTACAAGTGACTAATTTTTATGATATTGATATATCATCATCAGATGTTCAGGTATACTCGTGTGCGGCGTTAGCAGATGAGGTATCATATATTAATCTGCATGAAGTCAGCGCAATAGGTTACAGAATGCCGTATTGGGATACCACAGATGAGAATAGTAATAGTGATGATAGTACGGTAGATAATGCTTCGTACACACCTCAATATATTGTAGTTGCTATAATGCATAATGAAACATTTTGTAGTTAGGATTGTCATCTCCGTATGTCTGTTTGTCCGGAAAGTAATCAGTAATTTTGTTTTTTCCGATGCTTCTATATAAATATATATAAATATATATGTAAAACGAACTCTCTATAAATTATTTATAGTTCATCCTGCGCAACAGCGATACATTTGTTGTGTGTAAGTTAATAATTCACATTCTTTTTTTCGCTTACACATATATGTGTATATATATTTATATTTATGTAATGTATATACATTTGTCGCAAGTATGCAAGAAAATATCTCTGAATTATGAATATAATTCAAGTTGTATCTTTGGATGCGGCCAAAAATAGATTTAACTAACACGATAGGTCATTGGTGGGATCTTCTCGATCAAGGATAGTCACAATCGTACGTTGATCAGAAAAAACGTCTTTGTTTCGTACACGAGTTAATTTCGCGAAATATGTTACAATTAATAAAGTACAGTGCCTAAGTAGATTATTGATATTCATCTATACATCGTTATACGTCATGATTAAAACAAACGCCCAATCAGCGATACCTTGACCGATCCTTGTATGTTTGCATACCATATAACTGCCGAATTATACAGTATTGTATTCCTACAATGCATTAATAATTTATACAAAATTACTCGATATATGCACGTGCAAGAGCATTTTTTTAATTTAACATTTTTTTCTTTATATATACTGCTTGATCGATACTGATTAGGTTAATAAAACGTTCTATCTATTATTCACTATTACATATAAGCAATTAACAATAAGTATCTGTACCTGATGGTATTTTCGCGCGTATATATCGTTTATCCTTTTCTAAAAAAGGCATGGATAGTTTATTGTTGTGTCTTTTCCGTGATGCCGATTGGTTCTCTCACTGCGCTTACTTCATTTGCAACTGTCATCATATATTTTGACAGTTGTGTGTAATGTTCATCATATATTTTGACAGTTGTGTGTAATGTTAAAGTTAAATAGCGCGCGCGTAGCGCGCGTCTGTAGTGTCTAGTATGATAAAAAACAAAATAAAATATGACAAAACATATAGTACAAGTCTAACTGTAAGTACGATAAAAATTCCATCAGGTATGCCACTAATTTGTGCTTCATCGATTAAGTGTGTAACAAAGAAGTACCTTTTTTTAAGACTTCAAAAGTAGCAGCCCTATCACAGTGTGGCTCGGAGTGAAGGCGATTTTCATAATCTGTTTAAAAAAGATGAGAAATAAAATGTATGGAATGTTTTTACAATACATTGTAAGATACTTTTTTCTAATGATGTAATGAAATATAATATTGTAATTAAATGTAATACTATAAAATATGTGTAATGTCATTAAATATAAAACGAACTTTATGTAAGTGTATAAGTATATAATATATAATAATTCTAATCACATTCCTTTTCACTTTAAGTTTTAGGTAGAGATTGACGACAGATCTGATATTCCTAAAGTCTGTATTCACAGTCGGTATTCTATACCTGCAGAGAATTGTGTGGTTACACCTATTACAAATATATAAATTTTAGCTGGTTTACACGCTAAGATAAATAACATATGCTATAGCTATGTTATCTTAGCGTGAAAACCAGCTAAAACTTATATATTTGTAATAGGTGTAACTAATTCTTTGCAGGTATGGAATACCGAATGTGCGAATACGAACTTTAAGAATACGAAATCTGTCGTCAATCTGTTGTCGCTTCTAGCGACAGATTTGATTTCCGTTTATTGCTGATCTGGCGTCGCTTTTGAAAACAGATGTGGTCTGCGTTTGACGCCATTTTGTTGGCATGTCTGGTGACAGATCTGGTCTACGTTTGGTGCAAATCTGTCGACATGTTTGGTGACAGACCTGCTCTTTGTATGGCGTAAGTCTTTTGTCATTTATTGGGACAGATTTGGTCTACGTTTGGTGCCAATCGGCTGCCGCTTTGCGATAAACAGATCTGTCCTCAATTTGTTGTGTCAATCTGACGTCGTAAAGTTGTTGTCAGATTTGCTCTGGTGTTGTCGTCAATTTGACTGCGGAATATGTTCTTAAGATTTCGTTCATATGGAGAGCAATTGCGGACACAGTAGGCCATGGCTTTGGCATTATCGTTTTGCTGGCATTTGTTTCCCTTTTGGCAACATCCCACAACCAAAATGTTTGCTGGGTATATTTACACATAGAAAGTTTAAAAGCAATTCTTTGTACTGGAATGATTGCTAAACAAAGCTGCTACAATAGAGTAACACGTGTTAGTATGTTCTACAGTTATATAGCGTTCTACAGTTCTACAGTTACATGCACCTATGTATGTTCTACAGTTAGTATGTTCTACGATTACTTACGTATGTTTTACAGTTAGTATGTTCTACTGTTACCTACGTTAAGTTAACAAAAGACGGATTGGCTTAAGAAAAACTTAATTAAGACAGAAACCTGTAACGTAATAAACTATACAGTCTATAGTGGGGGAAAGGTCAAAATCATATTCGATGAAATCGTCGGCCTCCCATTCTTCGTGTTCTAAAGCTGCGTCCAATTTTTGCCGAATTTCATCACGATACTTAGCCATTTTCGTTTTCGATTTTTCGCCATTTAAAGCCTTCAGATCACTCAGGGACACTATGATCTTTGGCTCTGATTTCTCCACGATGGTACAATTACCGTACTTAGGAGGTTTAATCACGCTATAAACTGAGAGCAATTTATAAAGCTGTAAAAATGTAGGGCAAGTGGGGTGATCGTTACATCCTGCTGCCTGACGGATCGTGCCGAAAAATTTCTGCAATAGGTAAGTTATGAATCAAGAGACACAGTAGTGCTTGCGCCAAGTACACGCGAAGCAAGACCGCACCGTGACTCTTTTACGCGACGCGACGAGTTGCGAGTACTCGAGATGTTGAGATCTCAATAACGAGTGAACGGATCAAGTTCTAAGTAAGCTTGGGGTCGATTTATAAAAAAGAGTGTTTTTATTTTTCAGTACATATTACATAATCATAAATTATACAACAGTGCTTAAGATCTACGTATTATGCACTGACCAATAAACGTAATTAAGTTACAATTATGAATTATAATCACCTCCAGATTATCTTGGTTCACTTTGCCGGTCAACAAATATTTGAAATCAAATTTTTGTATGAGATAATGGCACATATCCATGGTAGATTTTAACGATACCTTTAATCCGTCAGCTGTTTCCACCGTTAAAAATTCGTCAGGACTTATTTTGCCTGTGAGTACAAGACTGCCAATCGTTCAACCACTGTAGAGAGTCTTGTAGTATCTGAAAGATTAGTGTTCAGAAATGTGCGTGTGCTACCTTTACAGTAACTATCGATGATTTTATTTATTTTAAGATCACAAGGAGTATATAAGGAGTAAATAAAGCGAAGCAAGACTACATCGAGGATCGAGAACGAGGACTACGACGAGGATAAACAAATTACCTTAAAGTCCGGAGATTGGGGTGTCAGACCTTCGTTCGGCATTTTACGATTTAAGGCATCAAATGTATCATTCATACGTTTACAAAAATTAATTGTTTCCTCGCAATCAGTAAGTGCTTCACATTTTTGAGATAAGTAGAAAGCTAACCCTTGCGCGACAGAATTACTGAAGATCTATGATATAAAAAAGAATAACATTAAATTGCATCGGATAAAGATAACGTACGTTGCGTGCTCGGATCGTGGCATTGAAACAACGAGGACAGGACCGGCCGGGGCTACCCCCCTTTCTCTTATAGATACCTGGGTTGTCAGACGAACACGCATTTTAGAAGTGTTATCTAATTGAATGTGTCTCCTAGATAGCCTCGGACATGCTCTGGCATTTCCGACATGCTTGGTATCGAGGTCAAATAAAATCTCGAAGAATCTCCATTCAATGTACTTTTCCTCTGAATTTATCTGCAATTTTTTTCATTGTGAGATCTGTTAGTATTAACACATATATATAATAATACAATCCTATTCATAAAGGCTCCAAACCAGACATTACGTGACATGAAAGAAATTATTCATTTATTTAATTCATGATTTCGAAGTTACAGCACTCAGAAAAATGGTTAGAGTTTTGACCTTGCTGAAAATCCGTGGAATGCCTCATATATTCATTAAATATATTTAAGATTTTATGTCCATACGACTTACCCTCAAACGACGTTTATTGTACAAGCGATTCCGGATATTTTTGAACACATGCGGCACGTCAGAAAAGACGAATACTTTACGTTCATTGTCAAGGGGATGAGTAAACCACGTTTTTGTTTCGTGAAGTGAACCTCTAACATCCAGAAGAGACTACATTTTTCTGTTTGTATGAGCACCATCCGAAATGACCCCGTGAATTTTAGCTCCGCATTTCTCTAGATAAGCAATTGCCTTCACCACCAATTTAGCGAGCTCGTCGCCATTCACGGGATTTTTTGATGCGAATACAGCTATAGGTTGGGTATATTTATCCGCGAGCGGTTGGAACATAATGACGAGACCATGAGTTGCTTGTTCGTTTATATCCAAAGATTGTGGTCCATCATCGCCAAAGTCCGTCAATCCAACGTAAGTAAGATTTTTCGAACAGACGGCAATAGACTTTCTGAGATTAATCTCATCTAGCAAAAGTACCCCGTGACGTTGCATTGGTGTTTTGGTGTCAAAGTGTTTTGTGAGAAGTTGGCCAAAATCTTTGTCAAATCCACATTTTGTGTTGATCAGAGAGAAGTAACCTCGAATTGTTCGTGTACACGTTAGTGGCATAACATTATTCTTTCGCAAAAACTCATAGTACCCAGGTGACCGTATGTTCATTAACTTGCATAACATGAGCCAATCTTCGGTATAACGTCTACCTTTCGGATCTTTCTTCGATGCGGCTGCAATGATTTCTTTCATGGCTATTTTTTGAGCCATTGGGACGGACAACTCTGAGCATCTCTTCTCCAGCGTGGAATCTCCCATCGCAGCAATTTCGAGTTCTTTGGCTTTCAGTAACTCCTTCAATGTCGAAAGTCGATATTTTGCTCGATTTTTTTCTTGTCTCCCGCGAAACATTTTTTTCCGAATTGCTTGTAATTTATATTCGTCAACTGGGTTTGACAAACCACAGATTCGATTTTTATAATGCGGATTTTTTTATCTTCTTTCCTTTTGCAGGACCTTGTTTCTCAACTTACAACAAGAATCGCATCTTTTCTTGTACACAGCAGAGAACATTCTCGGTGATGCCACTGATCAATATAATTTTTGAATGCATCCTTTGCTTGCATAAAATGGACATTAACTTCGCCTATGCTACAACACAGCCTCATAGATTGGAAGTTGATCAAAATACTTGGGAGCATTGCCATGTTGTCCAATTTTTGCACGAGATTTGTTGCATCAGCATTAACGAGGTTTCCATATACGTAATAACGTAGGTTTTTTTGCTCGTCGAGGGTTACACATTTTTGGATTACCGGAGTGTTGATAGTTTGTTTTTCCGTCGTTATTGAATACCAAAATACCAGGCCCTGTTCTGGTTGTGTGGTTAACTGACCAACAATCCACGGCGTAGGTAGCGTAGTAGAAGAGCCTCCGCTGTTGTCGGAATGTGCACTTGATTCATCTGCAAAAATACAAACGATCACGTCACACATTTTTGGCAAGGACAATGCGACGATGAAGACGAGGATGGCATAAGGAACTATAAGATAAGTTTCTTCTGTAGTTTTTAAGTATTCTAATACAAGATGCGTAGCTTTTAATAGCAGTATAGCCATGGAAAATTCACATAGTGCTAAATGTGCTATGTATTGACTAAATAAATGTTTTAAGGTATATATAGTTCTTTTTTTATTCTTAAAACTTACTTTCGGTGACAGTGACTGATGAAATGTTAAAAGTTGTGCCATGAGTCGCCAGAACTGGAGTTTCTGCAGCAATTGGCCCATTTGCGATATTTGTAGCAAGATCGGTTGCTACTTCTGTAATAAAAGTCCAATATATAAATGTTGATTTATTTGAAATAAAGTACTATGCAATATACACCTTCAGCGGCAATATCAATTGGCAGATCAATAAATCCAGTTACTGCCTCGACATCCAAAATCGATGATTCATTCGCAACAGTAACATTAGACGAATTATGTATTGGAGACGCTGCCCAGTGAGAAATCAAAAGTCGAAATGATATCGAAATGACATCGAAATATGGACATCGAAATCCAACATCGTTTCGAGATTTAAACGGGCCTGATTTCGAGAAATTTTCGACATCGAAATCAGCTCGATTTCGAGAAATTTTCGACATCGAAATCAGCTCGAAAACATTGATTTTTCGATATTTACCCGGCATAAAAAAAAAATTTTTTTTTCGAAATTTTATTACTATTTTATAACTAAATTTGTTTCTTAAGATGTAGTCTATGATTATAAATATTTTCTTGTATTTGAAAAACACACTTACCTTGGTGGGATTCGAACTCGGGACCTCTGGATCGTGAGCCAACTGCCTTACGTGGTAGACTACTTCTTAATTTGATGTAAGTGTTATATATAGTCTACATATGTCATAACCAGCGTAAATATATAATTTTTCAAAAATCATCTTAAGAAACAAATTCAGTTTAAAAAGAGTAATAAAATTTTGAATTGGATATATGATATAATATTTCTTAATGTCGGGTGAATGTCAGAAACCAGTGCCGGCTCATTATGAAATTTTGTGTTCGTAAATATATTTATGAAAAAAGTATATTTTTATAAAGTTAAAACATTCTTATCAAATCCTTACAAGGGCCTTATTAGATAAAAATATTCGAGCTAATTTCGACGTCGTTTCGACGTCGTTTCGACATATCGTTTCGATATTAGCTTTCTCACTGATTAGATATGTTTTTATATAAAAAATTTTCTACCGGTGTCTTTTTCAGTACATATACAAAATAATTTAACTAATCATATCAAGAAAATTAAGACGGCGAATATTATTGTTGATTGTATGTGAATATTCGCCGTTTTGCAATGTTGCAACGTTTCTGCAATGTGACTGCAAGCATCTGTGCTGTACATGGGAATTCTTAAGCGGGGAGCACACACTTCTGCACAAAAGCGGGAAACACAGACTTTTGCATAACGCATAATACGTAAGCATAAGAAAACTGATTGGTCTATTTCCTTATGCACATGTGTATGGACCAATCAATTTTCTTATGCTTACGCATTATGCGTTGTGCAGAAGTGTGTGCTCCCCGCTTTACTCATAGTCCGAGATCCGGTATTAGAAATTTCTACCCTCACCTGTTATTTACGAATGATAAAAAATATATGCTAGATAACATATACATTGATACATCGCAAATAGGTTGCCGAGCTAAATCCTGACCCATCAATGTTAAATAATTAAATTTGTAATTAAATTTATTCGATCAACTTTCTCGATTGGTTATTTATAAAAATTGTGCATTAGTTGAGAGAATATACCCGAAGGAATTGGAAAAATAAAGGTTGCCTACTTTCCCCTCTGCGCAGCTGTGGAGTTGCCAGGTATAAACAGGTGAGTAAGCGTTATTAATATACCCTCATCAGTTATTTAATCAAATTATTATATCAAATGAAAGCTTATTTAATTCACAATCCAATCGTATTAGGTTGCTTTATCAAAAAGTTGATTGCATCCATGGTTGCCTAGATTTTGAGTTAAGCCACTTGAGTTAATTTCTCACAAAAATTGAAGGAACACTAAATTTATCTTTAAAAATAGGCAAAATTCGAGCAGCTGTAACTTTGTTAAAAATAAATAAAATTTAAATTTCAAGCTTAAAACCTCTACTTTCGAAAGGTTACTATTATTCGTCCAATTTTTATTATGTCTAGACATAATTTTAATTCAGCGAATTTTTATTATGTCATGACATAATTTTAATTCTGCCGCTAGGGAATTTTTAAGTCGATTCTTATGAATCAAGCTTGAATTCGATGTCTAGGTGTCCCAGGTTGCCGATAACGAGGTCCACATAGTGCGCTCCATAGTTTTCGGTGTCCAGGTGTATTAATACCTTGAATTCGATGTCCACGTGTTCCAGGTTGCCGATGATGGGTTCCAGATAGTGCGCTCCATCGTTTTTGGTGTCCAGGTGTAATAATACGTTGAATTCGATGTCTAGGTGTCCCACGTTGCCGATAACGAGGTCCACATAGTGCGCTCCATAGTTTTCGGTGTCCAGTGTATTAATACCTTGAATTCGATGTCCACGTGTTCCAGGTTGCCGATGATGGGTTCCAGATAGTGCGCTCCATAGTTTTGGTGTCCAGGTGTAATAATACGTTGAATTCGATGTCTAGGTGTCCCACGTTGCCGATGACGAGGTCCACATAGTGCGCTCCGTAGTTTTCGGTGTCTACGTGTATACCTCTAATTCGATATCTACGTGTCCTACATTCAGATTTAAAGTTATTAATACGCGTAGACACCAAAAACTACGAAGCGCACTATGTGAACCTCGTCATCGGCAACCTGGGACACCTAGACATCACATTCAACGTATTATTACACCTGGACACCGAAAACTACGAAGCGCACTATGTGGACCTCGTCATCGGCAACCTGGGACACCTAGACATCGAATTCATCGTACGATTACACCTGGACACCGAGAACTATGAAGCGCACTATATGGATCCCGTCATCGGCAACCTGGGACACGTGGACATCGAATTCAAGGTATTAATACACGTAGACACCGAAAACTACGGAGCGCACTATGTGAACCTCGTCATCGGCAACCTGGAACACCTAGACATCGAATTCAACGTACGATTACGCAACGCTTCTCTGTCACTCTCAACGCTCGCGCTGAAAACTTTACATCTAAAATCTAGGCAATCATGGATGCAATCAACTTTTTGATAAAGCAACCTAATACGGTTGGATTGTGAATTAAATAAGCTTTCATTTGATATAATAATTTGATTAAATAACTGATGAGGGTATATTAATAACGCTTACTCACCTGTTTATACCTGGCAACTCCACAGCTGCGCAGAGGGGAAAGTAGGCAACCTTTATTTTTCCAATTCCTTCGGGTATATTCTCTCAACTAATGCACAATTTTTATAAATAACCAATCGAGGAAGTTAATCGAATAAATTTAATTACAAATTTAATTATTTAACATTGATGGGTCAGGATTTAGCTCGGCAACCTATTTGCGATGTATCAATGTATATGTTATCTAGCATATATTTTTTATCATTCGTAAATAACAGATGAGGGTAGAAATTTCTAATACCGGATCTTAGACCATCAGTAAGAAATGACTCGTCAAATCGACGTCAAATCGACGTCAAATCGATGTCGAATCAATGAGTCATTTCGACATCGAATTGTAGTATCATATTGATATCATTTCGACCTCGAATCGAGATTTTGCATATAAACGGATGTACACAGAGTTACAACAGTAAAATTGAACAAAATAGTAACAGGAGTGACTGTTATCATTCATGTCAGTTTATTTAAGATTACTCGAAAATATGTCGAAATTCAAACAAACGTTGACTTTTTTTACCCCTGCCAACGATATCGAGCTAATTAACGATCGAACCTCCTTAAGCTCATTTCGACGTCGTTTCGACATCGTTTCGATATCATTTCGACTTTTAATTTCTCACTGGGTGCAACTTGATTCCCTAAAGCATTGACGATGTCAGACTCTTGTATTGATTCAACAGTTTGCTCATTGTTCTCGAATATGGTTGGAACGGCTGATTCGTGTAGACGAGGATGTTTATATGCAATCTTCAACAGCAAAACAAGAATAAAACGTACAGCATTCGGTTTTGTGAGCAATGAATTTCAAAAAAATGAATTAAAATGAATTAAAATAAATTAAGGAAACTGGAACTTACCTCTGCAATAACTTTCCCGTTCGCATCATGCTTGACGTACTTTCTGAGAATATATTTCTCTTCAAAATGTTCCTCACAAACATAATGCGAAGACGTCAGTTTCTTGCTAGGAATCGCGGCTTGCCATTTTTTGAGCCGTTCACTATGCGTTGGCACTTTAAACACCGACCGTTTTATTTTCAGGCTTTTAAAGCCTGTTTTGCATTTCGGTACAATGCACGGTTTTGTCATCACGTCAAATTATAGAACGCGTGCACGGTGACGAACTATTTAACGCAATGACAACACAGGTTACGTATTTCAAATCGCGTGTCAAATCGACATCCCTCGATAGCAGCGACACCACAAGAAATGACTTCGATATTGGAGTCACCCCCACCCACGGTCTTACATACAGGTCTGGAAACTTCAGTGGTGGGGGTAGGTCGCTTAATGAAGTTGTTTTTAAGTTCTCTAATAGCCACTAGAGTCGTTGCGATCGATGTTCACGTTGCGGCGAGGGACGCCGGAGGCCGGGGGGGATATCTGTCATATGAAATTTGGCGGAGTGGTTTTGTGTCAACTTTGTAGTCTCGACATTATGGGTTCGAATCTCCGTGCCCTTAAGTTTTTTTTTTAAATCCCTTCACAAAGCAATGTGATAAATAATAATGCTTTAAATAATTTAAGACTGTAAATTAATGAAATATGTATATAAAATAATTACAAGTTTTTTTTCTAAAAATGTCATGTGTTTCTCGGAGGATAATTATAGTATAGCTAATTATTATTGGCTGAGCTTTTTGAGATAAAATTAATTAATAAGGAGTAAATATAATATTTTTAACTGTTTTTTATTAATTTGATATAAAAATATGTTTTAATTGAATCATGACATTTGAACGTCTCCTTTCCGCGAGGCATATTTCGCTGTTAGCGCCCGCTGCTAGTTTCAGTTATATCCGAGTTCTCGGGTTTATGTCTTATATTCATCTGCGGATTTCGATGACAGCGACGAGTAGTGGCTATGATAGAAACTAAATGCATCCTCGATAAGCGACCATGCCCCCACTACTAGAATTAGCGGTAGTCTCCAGACCTGTATGTAAGACCGTGCCCCCACCACTGAAATTCTATCGAGTTGAGAGACCTGTATGTAAGACCGTGGTATACATACTCCATTTTTCACCTCTGTGAAGTTAGCCGGACAACTTCAACGTATCGAACTTTCATTAATTGGATTCGATTGGTGGTCGTTTGGTGGTCTTTGGTAGTCTAGTCCGATCGTTTGGTGGTTAGTCGTTTTCCTGTAAAATAAAAAATAAATATCCGGTGTGAAGTTAGCCGGACAATTTTTATTTTTCAATCAAATTGACTTTCATACGGCTCATTCGACGCGGAATCGTTTGGTGGTCACGAATATCTTCATTAAAACGTTTGGTGGTCAACCGTTTTCCCAGAAAATAGAAAAAACCGTATGCGCATAATGCCGGACATGTCACTATGTGCCATTAGTCGGAAAAATTATATTTATCGCCCAAATTGACTTTGATAGGGCTCATTCGACGCGGAATCGTTTGGTGGTCACGAATATCGTCATTAAAACGTTTGGTGGTCAATCGTTTTTCTAAAAAATAGAAGGAACCGTATGCACATAATGCCGGACGTGTCACTCTGTGCCATTAGTCAGAAAAATTATATTTATCGCCTAAATTGACTTTGATAGGGCTTATTCGACGCGGAATCGTTTGGTGGTCACGAATATCGTCATTAAAACGTCGTCATCAAAGTCAATTTAATTGATAAATAATATTTATCCATCAAATTACCAAGCTTATGTCACGTTTTCATGCGACCAATGGCGTGAGCGTACGGTTTTTTCCATTTTTTAGGAAAACGATTAACCACCAAACGATTCCGCGTCGAATGAGTCGTATGAAAGTCAATTTGATTGAAAAATAAAAATTGTCCAGCTAACTTCACACCGGATATTTATTTTTTATTTTACAGGAAAACGACTAACCACCAAACGATCGGACTAGACTACCAAAGACCACCAAACGATCACCAATCGAATCCAATTAATGAAAGTTCGATACGTTGAAGTTGTCCGGCTAACTTCACAGAGATCCATTTTTCTTCCAACCGCATTTAAAAGGTTATGTCTTCGTAAACGTCAATATGCTTTTCGGTGTCGCGATTAATCTAAAAATTTAACTTAAATATCGATTCTGTTACACTCAAAATATTGTTAATTGATTCTTAATTGATTAGACGTGTGTTCTTAAACGCGCGACAGAATTCGTTTTATAAGTGTCATATTTTTCGTAAATCAACACATCCCCAAGTACCAGATGATATTTTTTAAATGTTTTTTTAATATTTATTTTTCATTAATTATACATTGTACAATTCATTGTGTAGCAGCCAGGCTTTCCTGTAAGGGGTCAGGAGAATAATAATCTTATCAACTCGATTACCGTGTCACTCTCCCGTGGGCGGGCCCACATATATATATATATATATATATATATATATACATATATTCTACACCCTCCATGTACAATATTTACACTCTTATACACTACAATCCCTTTCTTATTTTAATTTGAGAATAAAGTAATTTGAATGTTAATAGCATTTATTGCGCTAAAAGATACTTCTTTGGCGATTGTATTAATTATACGCAAATGACTTATAAACTAATGCTCTGCTGAAGGTGCATAAAGGATATGGGTAATTCTTTACAATAGGGCCCTTTCCGAATTTTGATATTTTCTTGCGGCTCTCTTGGTAAAAACCTTTGTTGTGACTCCGACAGTGATAATCAGTCGGGGGAGCCCGAAAAATATATACCCTACCTATTTTTTACCTATTTTTACTTTATTTTTTTTCTATTTTTTCCAACATGGCTTTCCGGATCTTCCGACGTTATAAATATATAGTAGCCCTTAAGGGTCGGTATATTCTCTATTATCTAAATATAGCAGTCAATGTCTTGTACTGTTGTTTACATGAAGCCGAGTAGGAGTGGGAGGGAAGGAAGACGAGAAATGTACTACGCGACGAACAAAATTACAACAAACAACGGTATTTATGCATAAAAGAGGCGCACACCCACACACACACACAAACACACACACACACACACACACGGGGGAGGGGGCCAATAATCAAGCGTCTTAATTCAAACAGTTAGGTATCACGCTGGGAGTTTGTTTAGTTATATTATGCGAGGGAAGGGGCTTCGCCGCAGGCGCCCCTTTGCACCCCCCCCCGCGCGCGCGCGTGTGTGTGTGTGTGTGTGCCTCTTTTATACATAAATACCGTTGTTATGATTTTGTTCGTCGCGTAGTACATTCCTCGTCTTCCTTTCCCTTCTCGTCAATATATCCTACATAATATATCAAAGTACATGAGGGGGAGGTTAGTGACGCGCTTTAGAAGTATTTAACTGTTTAAAGCGCGTCACTAACCTATGTAGGTTAATGACGCGCTTAAGTATTTAATTGTTTAAAGCGCGTCATTAACCTATATAGGGGTATGTGTGTGTGTGTGTTTCGGCATGTCGGAAAAAATAGGTATAAAAATAGGAAAAAAAATTGATAAAAAAATAAACGGGCACAGTAACAACTGTGCCGTAAACAACGTAGAACTACGTCAACTGTCACTATTTCATGTTAAAGTATTCAGCGAAGGAAACTAGACGTAGGGCTACGTCAACTGTCACTATTATTCAGCCAAAGACAGTTGACGTAGCCCTACGTCTACTTTCCTTCGCTGAATACTTTATCATGAAACAGTTGACGTAGTTCTACGTTGTTTGCGGCACAGTTGTTACTGTGCCCGTTTATTTTTTAACTCCTAAATTTTTCTCTATAAGAAACGAAGAGATAAGAAATGGAGGGTTCCGACTTGTTTTATCACAAATGGGACTTCTTAAGCTTTAAAATGAGATGTCAATTATTACTCTACGATTATTAGTTTCAAAAATCTAAATGTTCAAAGTGTGACATGTTTTCGTTGCATCTACAAGAAATTTAGCTAAACTTTATAAAGCTACTATATCGAAGAGGTAGGAAATAAAGGGTTCCAACTTGTTTTATCATAAATGGGACTTCTTAAGCTTTAAAATGAGATGTTGATCATTATTCTACGATTATTAGTTTCGAAGATATAAACGTTCAAAGTGTGACATGTTTTCGTTGCATCGTCGCGTTGCATCGTTGCATCCGTGGATACCCCCCACCCCCTTCCGCGGAGAAAGACGTAGTTCTACGTCAAAAATAGGTAGGGTGCATATTTTTCAAGCTCCCCCGATTGATTACACAGGCACACAAAAAAAAAGTGGGTTGGCCTGTATACCAGACTAGTATATTTCTATGTATTTTGACCCGCTGAGTCCAAATCCGAAGTCAGAATTGTCAGTTTGGCTCTCAGTTCCGAGCAAACCTCCAGCGAAAGTGTTCGTTTCGTGGAGTTTCGAACTTTTTTTTAGGTTTGCTCGGAACTGAGAACCAAACTGACAATTCTAACTTCGAATTCGGATTCAGCGGGTCAAAATACATAGGAATATACTAGTCTGGTATACAGGCCAACCCACTTTTTTTTTGTGTGCCTGTGTTATCACTGTCGAAGTCACAACAAAGGTTTTTACCAAGAGAGCCGCAAGAAAATATCAAAATTCGGAAAAGGCCCTATTGTAAAGAATTACTAAGGATATTTAAATTGCATCCAAATAACATCTCTAATAAAATAACTTACTTAGCTTTAAAAGAAAACTAAACAATATGGTATCCAAAATAAAAGTCTCTACATTTCAATTTAAATCCATTCTAAGATGACTCCTATACCTGTATTATTTTGATTAAATATTCTTGTTCCTAAATTAACTATTTATATTGTGACGTGACATTGTCGCGTCTACCTCCCAGGCGGTAGCTCGGCCGAGGGGAGGGTCGGGGATGGCGCCTCGACACGAGTAGGGGAGGGCTAATAGCGCTAATAATCGTTCTTTTCTGTAAGCTAGATGTAAGTGCGACAGGTGGTGCCGGAGCGTGGGATCAACAAAGGAGATCTGTAACGACTTTCATGTCGCGACGAGGGAAGGACGGACGCTTGGGGAGCGCTAGGCGAAGTGGTTGGCCGACGGGCGGACCGCTGGGGCCCACCGCCGCGGAGGCGCAGGGAATGTCTCGCCCAGCGTGGTCCCGCCGGGCCGGTCACTCGTCACTGTCGAATCAGACGCAGCCGAGCAACAGCGAGCGACCTTGTAAGATCTCCACTCCGGTGCTACCACGGTAATTAGAGCTCGATCTCGGTCCGAATAATTGTCGCGCGCGATTGTCGATTAGAGTACCGTTGTGGCGATCAGGTCATATCCTGCACGTGGCTACCGGCTCCCGCTGTTGCGAGTGCCGGTGAGGTTACTCCTGCATTCCAGCGGAGTGTGTGATCGCGAAGCGGCCGAGATCGAGCCCGGAAAAGTCTCATAAAGCCCTCCTCGGAAGCTCGCGCGGCCGGCAGTCAAATCGTGTGCGTGTGCAATTGCGTGTTTGTGAACGGGGACGTATCGTGTGCGTGTGAAATTGCGTATTCGTGAATCGGGGCGTGCCGTATGCGTTATGCGGTATTGCGTGCGTGTCGTGGAAAGCCGTGCACGTTGTCGCGGACGTGTTGATCGCGTATATCGTCGCGGATGTATCGTGTTATTGCGAACTATCGGACATTCTGTTGCGTACGTGGCGAGTGTCGCGGAATACCGGGCGCGTTAGGGGCGCGTTTCGGCAGAGGTATTGCGCCGCGCTCCTGGAAGGGCCTCGCGGATATATTGCGTCGTCTCCGTGCGGGCAAATATCGTCGCGTTCGCTCAGCGGAGAGTTTCGCGGCCATACGGCCGGAATAATTCGGTATCGTTGTGGTGATGGAGGCATTGCGCTGCCTGTTCGCGGTCGCGATCTTGTGAATTCCGCCGTATATTCGTGTATGTGTCCTCGCGGACCGGTTGCCGGGTACTTCGACTTATGTATTGCGGGACGATACCCTCGGTCTTGCGACTTCTCGTGTGTTGTGTGATTACCGTAGCCTATTTCGTTTGCGACACACAACTCTCGTTCGTTCGGGTTTGGTTTCGTATCGGTCCTGCGAATTCTCGCTCGTTGCGTGATTACCGGGTTCTGTTTCGTTTATGAAATATATTACATTCGTTATCGTTTCGTTTACCGAGTTCTGTTTCGTTTATGAAATATACTATACTCTTCCTCGTTTCGTTTACCGGGTTCTGTTCATGAAATACATTATATTCTTTATCTTATTATTTGCTGTGTGCTGATTGCGCTACGCTCCTTCCTCACCTCCCTCGACAAAGAACCGACACCCTGAGTTAGCGTTGGGTAATCGCGTAAAGGATTGAGCTATCGAAACGTGGTGCGCGTAATCGCACCTGGCGCCCATTAGAATATCTCGTCGGGAAATTACTGTCGCGGATACCGGGAAGCTACCGTCTTTTGCAGGCAATTTGCGGCAACGCCCCTTCGGCTGGCGAGACCGAAGGAAAACGGGTCGCAATATATTATGTCTTTATTTCTTCTTTGCTTGAGTCCAGTCTCCAACTTCTTAAATTACGTCTTCTTCTTCTTCTGTGGATTTTGCATCATTCTCTTTATCAATTTCCTTATATATTTTCCATTTCCCTTCGATTTTCTTGAGATGTACGACATTCCTCCTGTATTCTTGTCCTGTCTCATCATTTCTTACTTTGTATTCGTTTCCTTTTTTTCCAATAACGGTATGCGGTGTTGGATTAAAATTTGGAATAAGTTTGTTTCCTTTTATCATGTTTTCCGTATAAACCTTGTCTCCTTCAGAAATTGTACTTTCCGACGCCTTCCTCTTTAAATCACCGTAACGTTTCCCCCCCTTTTTTTTTGTATTTTGTCTCTATCCCATACTTCTGGATCTTTATCCTGATTTTCTATATCCACGATTGATGGAATTTTGTCTCTAAATTGTCTTCTGAAAAATAATTCAGAGGGTGATTTACCAGTGACAGAGTGTGGGGTGCTATTGTAGTACATCATGAGATAAGTATAAAGTTCTTGTTTCCAATCCTTTTTTTCTATCTGACTAATTTTAAGCCTTTTTAAGATGTCCCTATTTTGGCGTTCAACTTCTCCATTTTGCTGTGGCCAATATGGTATAGTGTTGTAGAGAATAATTCCACATTCCTTGCAGAAATTAGTAAATTCTTCGCTTACAAATTGTCTTCCATTATCTTCTGTCATTGTAATAGGATAACCGTTCCTGGAGAAAATTTCTTTTAACATTTTTATTGTTTCGTTGGATGTAATGGTTTTTGATGTCTTAATCTCTTTGTACCTACTAAAGTAATCTATTATTACTAATATATATGATTTCCGCTAGGTAAAGGGCCTAAATAATCAATGGCTATATCCATGATTCCGACGGTAGAACTCGACGTTTCATTGGGTTTGGAGCGTTGGGCATTATTATTAAAGTACACCCTATGACGACGACGATGTCCGCTCGGTCTCGCCGGCCGAGAAGGAGCGCGCCGTCATTTTATTATCAAAGGGCCAACGTTCCCGAAGGGCTCTATTAATTTACAGCCGATAGTAGCTCGACCGAATCCTTTTCACCAAACGTAATATGGGCGCCAGGTGCGATTCCTCGCACCACGATACACGAAATCCTGATTCGTTATCACCTCAGGCGTGAGTCCGATATAGGAGGAGAGGGAGCGTAGCGCAATTAGTACACCATAGATATAACAGAAGAATGTTTAATAGAATGTTTAATAGAATGTAGAATAACGCAGTGTATAATGGCGGCGCAGTAGCTCCCGCCGCGC
>JASTWL010001667.1:0-27535 GCA_035220575.1 Temnothorax rugatulus | reverse complement strand
ACCGCGGATTAAACCGAATAACTCGATCGGATATGTACCCAGTACCGAATCTCAGAGATTTCGCACACCGACTCCACGGATGTACAATATTCACAACGCTTGATCTTGACCGCGCATATTTCAATATCCCAATGGCACCCGAGGACCGAGAGAAGACAGCAATAATTACCCCATTCGGACTCTTTGAATTCAACGTAATGCCTTTCGGACTGAAGAATGCAGCACAGTCACTTTCAACGTTTTATGGACAACGTATTACGTGGATTGGACTTTTGTTTTTGCTACTTGGACGATATAATAATCGCATCACGTACACCTGAAGAGCACAAGAGACATCTTGAAATAATCCTAGCAAGACTACAAGCACACGGCCTCACACTCAAGCCAGAGAAGTGTGTTTTTGGGAAACCAGAAGTTGAATACTTGGGATACCTAGTCACACCCACGGGAACGAAGCCACTGGAACACAGGGTTCGAGCAATTATTGAATACCCGAAACCAACGAATATTTCTGAACTCCGTCGATTTCTCGGAATACTCAATTTTTACAGATCGTCTATTCCCAAGGCAGCTGACACACAGGCACCACTCCACACGCTCACCGCCGGAGCCAAGAAACGAGACAAAAGGAAAATAGAGTGGACACCGGAAACAGACGACGCTTTCGACAAATGCAAAGAGCAACTCGCACAAGCCACTATGCTAGCGCACCCAGCCGAACGAGCACAACTCATGCTAGTGACCGACGCTTCTGACACAGCCATGGGAGCCGCACTAGAACAAGTCATCGATGGGAAACGACAACCATTAGGTTTTTTTCTCAAGGAAGCTGACACCAACACAGGCGAGATATAGTACATACGACCGAGAGCTACTAGCAATCTACACGGCAATTCACTACTTCCGATACATGATCGAAGGCAGGGACACGGTGATTTACACAGATCACAAACCGTTAACCTACGCTTTTGACCAACGACCAACTAAAGCCTCACCAAGACAACAGCGACACTTGGACTTCATAGGCCAATTTACCACGGATATACGCCACGTGGCGGGACTCGAGAACAACGTAGCCGACGCTTTTTCGAGAATCAACGACATAACATTACCAATCATCGTTTCGACAGAAGATATTGCGACAGCTCAGCATACAGATGACGAATTACGAAATCTTTTGTCAGTTCCAAGGACACTCAAACTAAAACAGCTACGCCTGGACGGTAACGAGACAACAGTCTACTGTGACGTATCCACGGACAACATCAGACCGTACATTCCAAGGCCCCTAAGGAAGAGGATATTCGACGTAGTACATAACACAGCACACACCAGCGGAAGGACAACACGCAGACAAATCGCGACCAAGTTTGTTTGGCCGTCCATGAATAAGGACATCACGAACTGGGCTCGCACATGCTTACCATGCCAACGTGCTAAAATTAGTCGACACGTCAGGAGACGACCCGAGCACATACATGTTCCTGACGAACGATTCACACACATACACCTGGACATAGTTGGACCTCTCCCACCATCACGAGGATATCGATACTGCATAACAATGATAGATCGATTCACACGATGGCCGAAGGCAGCCCCAATCAGAGATATCACAGCCGATACCATCGCAGACACCTTTTTCGCGACATGGGTAGCACGATTTGGAACGCCTACCATCATAACAACGGATCGAGGATCACAATTCGACTCTCAGCTATTCAACGCATTAACCAAGATGATAGGAAGCAGAACGCATCGCACCACGGCGTACCACCCACAATCAAACGGCGCAATCGAGCGATGGCACCGCTCATTCAAAGCCGCCATCAAATGTCAGGAAACCGCCGACTGGGTCAGAGTTTTACCCGTGGTCATGCTCGGACTCCGCAACGCTTTGAAGGAGGACATCGGAACATCCGCCGCAGAGCTCGTATACGGAACACAACTGAGGTTACCAGGAGAGTACTTCATACAGGAGGAACCTTCTCAGGACCAACTTCCATTCCTAGAGCATCTCAGACAATCCATGCGGAACATCCGACCAAGGCAAACGGCACACCACAACAAGCCACAGACATTCATACACAAAACACTCCATACATGCACTCACGTGTTTGTAAGAGTCGATAGCGTGAGAAGACCACTTGACCAACCATATGAAGGACCTTATGCTGTACTCGAAAGAGTCAGCGATTTCTGTTTCAGAGTCGACATCAGAGGACAACCAACCGATGTTTCAATCGACCGCTTGAAACCGGCTTTCCTAGAGACCAACCCTGACGAACCTCCACCACAGGAGCGTACTTATAGCAGGAGGGAACAGCCACCTCCCACCCCAACCGGCAGCAGGGCCGGCGGCCCGGGAACCTCCCAAAGCACGGAGACGAGGCAGCTGAGGAAAGTTCATTTCGCTCCCTAGCCAGGTCACTCGGGGGGGAGTACTATAGCGACTCTCACACCTCATTGGCCGGAATACGGAGCGATGGAGAGACGCCTTAAGACTCACACGCCAGCGCCGCAGTCGCAAGCGTGCGCACCTACAACGGCCGAAACGACACTCGTACCTCGTGTCTCGATAGTAACGGACGGATTACTTTTACGTTCTTATAGTCGGGCATAACGTACATTCGCATAGTGTTCACGATAATTCGCGTAATACATATTGTACGCGAGGTCCGTGACCTGTTTCATTACCGAGTTAATTACTCACCAGTGTAAATACTTATCGTTAAACTGTACATACTTTGTGATACTACGTTCTTGTAAATATATGATTGTCTGATAACCCGAGTCATTACTTGAGCACGCGAACCTGACCGGCCATCACGGCCTATAGTAGAATTCGTGCGCCGCGAATCCCTACACGTCCCCAGTAAAAACACAGGGATGGCCTCTCTCAGGTTTCTCTCTGGCCAAAGTTATCGGAATCTAACCAAGAATTACACAGCGCCACAAAAAAAAGTGTCATGAGCAAGAAACTAGACCCCACCTATCCTATGGTTTTTGACCCGCTGATTACGAATCCGAAGGCCGTTTTATCAAATTGGCTCTAGTTCTTACATAACAAAATTTTTTATTTTTGGTGAAAATTTCATTTTTTTTTCAGATACTCTAATTTTTCGGATTAAAATCAGGCAAAGAGCACAATTACATATTTCCGCGATAAACACAGCCCAACAATAAAGAAAGTAGTTGTATCCAAATATATTTGGATACAACTGCCATTTTAGGTCAACTGCTGTGAAAATGTCACTGAAATTCGCGATACATATGTTTTTCTGAACATTACTGTGAAAATTTATCACGTTACATTTAAAAGCAAGTTTGGGACGTTTTTTACGTCATTAGGTAATTATATGACAAATATTGCAGAGTACAACAACGACAACTTGACCTTCGAAACGTTCTCCATTTATACACAGATTTACTTCGAATGATGCGCTTTTTTGCTTTCAAAACTTCAAATACATAGAAGTTTTGAAAGCAAAAAAGCGATATCTCAAAATTTACGGAAGTTAGAGCAACCACGGACATCAACTTCACACACACACACACACACACACACACACACACACACACACACACACACACACACACACACACACACAAACAGACATTTTTTAACGCAATTTTTCGACATTTTAGAACACTCTGAACATATTGGCATCAAAAACTCAAAAAACAATATTTTCTTTGGTTTTTTCTACCCCTATTTCTTATATAATTCTTTAAATTTGGTTGTTTAGACCGAACTTTATACGCAATCAAAGGTTCATATACGTTTACAAAAACAAAGCTTGCTCTATGAGGAAGCAAAAAATTAGTAATTATTTTCCACCAATTATTAGTTTTTAAATAAGTAGTAATTCATTTCTTACAAACTATTAATTATTTTAATGATAAAAAATTTATTTCTACTAATTATCAATTTGCAAAAAAAATGACAGTCGAACCTTGCTAACTCGAACATTGTTAACTCGAAAACCTTTATAATTTGAATTTTTCATTCCTTTGAGAAACTCTCTATAAGTCGAAAAGAACTGTAACTCGAAGAAAACCTCTGTAAGTCGAAGAAAAAGAGCAGATTAACTTGAAGTATTTTTCCAGCGTACTAATTACCTTAGTTTACCTCTATAACTTGAATTGTTTTGAGATATGGAGGTTAATATTGTAAATTGACCTCTGTGTATCTCGAATTTCGATTAATAAAACCTCTATAACTCAAAGTATGAAGCAAAATAAAATCACAGATTTTTTTACTAACAAAAATGAAAAGATGCATCTCTATAAATAAATATGAATTTGCTTTTTTAAAAGTTATTAAAGTTATTAAAATCGTTTTGTTATTTTGTTGTTTTTTACGGTAACTTTGAGTTATCTATGTATAATTTCAAAATCTCTATAAGTCGAATTTTTTTCACACCTCTATAACTTGAAATCTTAATAAATCGAAATACTCGATAACTCGAATTATTTTCTGTTGCCTTGAGGTTCAAGTAGCGAGGTTTGACTGTAGTTCATTTACCTAAATACTAATTTTCATGTAACTATAGAAATTTTTCTCTGATAAATTACCATTTTTTTAGTAATGCATAATTTATTAAATATTATTAATTTTTACGTAATTAGTAATTGTTTGTGACTAATTACTAATTTGTTAATTCAATAAAAAGTTAGGTAAATATGTATTACATTACGCACGGCACTCTCTCCGATTCTTTTGAAATTTTCAAATTCTGTGTTTTTTGGGTAGTAAAAAGAATTCTCAGAAGGTAAATTGTCGCTCATTTTATTTGTTTATAAAATATCACGATGTCGGCAAGTAAAGAAATAATAATTTATAAATATATATTTCGCTTCTTACTCTTAAATCATATGTCATTTACAACTTCATTCAATTATATATTTTAAAATTATAATCTTTGTTAAAGCAGAGAATAGTAGAAAGCATAAATAGAGAGTTTTTTCTGCTTTAACCAAAAGCACAAACTGTTGTCTGCTTCAATTATAATCCTTTAAATTTTTATCCTAAAACATTTTTCAAATAAAGGACCATGTATTCGCATTACCAATTACATCTTGAACTGCAAGCTAGGACTGTTATTAATTTGTTAAATTAATTCTACTGAATATAATATATCAATCAGAGGTAAAAGTGTATAATAACGAACCCAGTCCTAACGACTTTAACCTTGACATATATTGTCGAGGACATGGCCCTGAGTAATTATCAAAAGGTTTTAAGTGTCACTCGTTGTTTATTAAAAAATTATTAATACAAGAATTTTCACAAATTATATATAATTTTCATGTACTACGTACGTCTTACATAATGTATTCTTAACTACTTTTCCCATCTATTTATGTGTAGTAAATTGAACGCCTCCCCCTACGCTTCTACTCCGAAAAAACTAACCTAACTCAATAGAAATGTATATGTTTGTTCCGCCAATAAGTGATTAACAAGAAAAACTCTATTTTTAATCGACAACGTTTGGCAATATCATAACTGTTCGACACCGTGTCCGATCGGCGCCGTGTCCGTACGGCACCGTGTCTGATCGGCACCGTGTCCGATCGACACCGTGTCCGATCGGCGCCGTGTCCGTACGGCACCGTGTCCGATCGGCACCGTGTCCGAATGCTACTAAATGTGTCCGATAGTAACTGTGTCCGATCGGGACTGTATCTGATCGGGACTGTGTCCGATCGGGAATGTGTCTAATCGGGACTGTGTCCGATCGGGACTGTGTCCGATCGAGAATGTGTCCGATCGGGAAATATTGTCGTGTCCGATTTGTAATGTGCGCAATCGGGACTCACTCGTACAACACACAGTTCTTTACACTTCAAACTTACAATCTGAAATGCTTGCTTTCCGGAATTATGACACGAGCAAATGATATTCAAATGCGTGAACTTTGGTTGTTGATTTACTTCGACGCGTATTTAACACTGTTTTGCGCACACGCCATTTGAACTTCGGATGACTTGATATCTTTTCCTCTGCTTTCATCGCATATTCGCATGTCGTAGTATATAGTATATATTGTAGTATGAAAAAATATGCACAAATGGAAATTATTAAGCGTACACCGCAACTGAACAGAAATAACGCAACACCTACCTACAGCGCGACGCCTATACCACATATCATCTCGTCTTCCCAAAAATCGAATAATGGTATCATAATAAAAATATACATGGATGTATTTGGCATTCAATGCTTTTAAATTTTTGCGTAGAAAAAATTGTTATATTTTACAAAAATAATAGGTGGGTGTGGGATTAAACTAAAAAATTTGACATATTTGAAAAATGTGATTACGCTATTGTAAAGAGCACAAAAAACCTTTTGTATAAAACTCTTTTTCATACGCCTTATATTTTCGAAGATATTCGCTAAAAATTATAAAATCCGTTATTTTCGAGGGGTTGTTTCAACCCCTAAACGTCGAGATACGCCGCTAAAAAAAATAAGAGTCTAATATTTTTTTATGCTCAACAACCAAAGCCCATCCAAATCAGTGAGGGACACTTCCAACTGTTCCCTAATTTACTGATATCTGTGTATAGACAGTACATGTAGGCGAGAGTGAGTGGGGGTGATCCTCGGTTCGCGTGAAAGGTTGAAAACCCCGAACAATAATAGACCCGTACAATAATAGACCTTGTTCTGTCTTATACAGAGTGTCCCAAAAGTCCCGCAACGGTCAAGTCAGGGATCGGCAAAAAATTTTTTCATTTTTTATTTTTAAATTACTCAGGAAATGAGGAATAACACCAAATTGAATTTTTAAATAATCAGCAAATTAGTAATTAGTCACAAAAAATTACTAATTGCTTAAAAATTAATATTTAGGCAAAAGTGAATTACCTATTACTCAAGAAATGGGTAATTCGTTAGAGAAGAATTTACCATTACCCGAAAATTAGTATTTAGGCGAACATAAAATAATTTTTATTTACAAATTGATAATTAGTAGACATAAATTTTTTATTATTAAAATAATTAATAGTTTGTCAAAATAAATTACTATTTATTTGAAAATTAATAATTAGTAAAAAATAATTGCTAATTTTTTCAACAATAAATAATAATTAGTCTCTGGTAAATTACTAATTATTAAACAATTATTATCTGGTTCAATATAAATAACTTAATTACTGCATTTAAACGTGGTTAAAAAAATAATTTTATTAATTATTTCGGCGAAAACTACTCGAACATGTCTATAAGTAATTATTTTCCCGAACTCATCATACCATAAAAACCTGAAATAGTCACGATAATTTTCGTTCAAACTTTGCAAAAATGCCTTTTCAATATCAGCGATAACATCAAATTTTTCCTTTCTAACACGCAAGAGTATGGATAAAATTAGTTCAATCAAATTTGACCCCTCTTCCAAACATTCATTCAACGATGGAGAGCCTTTACCCTTGGCTGACGCATCGAATACAGGCCTGAGCGGTGTAAAACTGCCTTTTTTAACGATTCCTCGATGTGGAAGATAGTGGCCTTTTCTGTTTCGTCGGCAGGCACCAACTCAATGATTCCTTTCTCTCGCCAGTCTTTGAAAACACAATCATAGACAGCATGCATCCTAGAAGCCTTGAGCCTCTTCGTGGTCGTGACGAGTCTCCTCTTCGCAAGATTATGGTTACTCGGCGGAGCAGAGTGCGATTCGATCCAAAGTAGCCATACTTTGTAACGTCCTTCATTGTTGGTTGTGACGGTTTCGATAAACAGCTCTCAAACTTCGTCATTATGGTCTTTTCAAGATTTTTCGACGACCGGGTCGTTAATATGACGACCAAGTTCCATAAATCTGATATACAGGTCTCTCGTTGTAACATAGAAGTGGTCCGTGCTGCAAATCCCTCAGCGACGTGATTTGGAGTTTCACCCATGAAAGTCCAATTGAGATGCGTTTTGATTGCTGTCAGATCACATTTGAGCCGCTTGGTTCTGCCTGTCACCAATTTTCCAGCAATATTAATCCTCCAATAAGGATTTTAATTGGCTGAGTATGGTTAGACTCGGGAGAGGTGCACTTGGACACGGTACATTAGGACACCGTTCATTTGGACACGGTCATTTGGACACTGTTCATTTGGACACGGTGCATTTGGACACCGTTTATTTGGACACGATCAATTGGACACGGTTTGTTTGGACACGGTACATTTGGACGCGGTTTGTTTGGACACCGTTTATTTGGACACGGTTTATTTGAACACGACTCATCTGGACACCATAAAAAATGCGGCCTGTGAGGTTGGACACAAAAATGCGCGGCTTGTGCAGTTGGACACTAAAATGCGCGGTCTGTGCATTTGGACACCAAAATGCACGGTCTGTGCAATTGGACACCGAAATGCGCGACTTGTGCAGTTGGACACCGAAATGCCCGTGGAAAGTTGTAAACCCATGTGGCATCTCGTTTTGCGTGGAAAGGTTCCGCCCCTCTGCAAAGAGCTCCACCTCCAAAAAAACTAACCTAACCCAACCCATTGTTGTGTGGATAGTTCGCGCATTTCGGTGTCCAACTGCACAGGCCGTGCATTTTAGTGTCCAACTGCACAGGCCGCATTATTTACGGTGTCCAGATGAGTCGTGTTCAAATGAACGGTGTCCAAATAAACGGTGTCCAAATGCACCGTGTCCAAATAAACCGTGTCCAAATAAACGGTGACCAATTGATCGTGTCCAAATGATCGTGTCCAAATGAACGGTGTCCAAATGTACCGTGTCCAAGTGCAGGCCACTCGTTAGACCTACCTGGTCCATCTTTTAACTGGATGCTTAACTCTTAATTCGTTTATCCAAGGTTGCTCATTCCACAGAGGAACATCAACACATATTTTCGTTCTTGTCGTAAGCCTTGAAGTTGCAGGCATAATTTCTATCTATACTGCTCATGTGAACCAGGTATTTCCGGCGATCCTTAATTTCTGATAACACGTTACCAAACAGAGAGTGTTTCAATTTCAACACATTAATCAGCTCATATTTCATGACGCAGATGAGGTCTTTACACATGTATGTTGGTTCTAGTTGAACGATCTAGTTGAACCCGAATCGAAGAAGACGCGCACGATACGTTCTTCCCGCTTGTTTCTTATTATTATCGCGTGTAAAGTTTGTAGTATCACTTCTGGCCTTCTCGTGCGATTGAGTAGCGACTTTTCATCTCTGACACTACTTTCGTCTGCTTTGTCTGGCGTCGCAACACTACGGTCGCTCATAATCTCAGAGCACATAAGCACAACATGACGACGACTGCATAAGACACACTTCAAAGAGTGACCGCAAAAACAGGCCAAAAATAGCCTCTTTTTTCACCCTTGAATTTAGACTTCAACTTGGTACTAAATGATAGTCTATAATGAGTCATGAATCCTCAGAAAGTTTCAGATTGAGCCGGCTTTTTATTTTCAAGATATGGAGGGTCAAAGTTGTTGATTTCACCAAAAAGCAAACTTAAAAATCCAAATTGCATTCAAGCTTTCATTATCAAATGCTCAGGGAAGATACCTACTTTTTGTTGCTCTTCATGTATCAAGCATCCCGAAAGTGAGAGGCGAGGGGACTCACTCTAATCAAGCACCCCGAAAGTGAGAGGCGAGGGGACTCACTCTAATCACATTTATACTAACATATATTCGCGTATACCTGTAAATAATCACATAACAGCGAACGAATACGTTTTTTGAACCTATTATTATGTAAGTTTCCATTTCAACGTTTTAAAACAGCGAATACGCAAGTTGGTGAAATCAACAACTTTGACCCTCCATATCTTGAAAATAAAAAGCCGGCTCAATCTGAAACTTTCTGAGGATTCATGACTCATTATAGACTATCATTTAGTACCAAGTAGAAGTCTAAATTCAAGGGTAAAAAAAGAGGCTATTTTTGCTTTAAACTCTTCATTGCCATCCTGAATTCGAGAGAAGAAAACGGGGTGTCTAGAAAGTTATCCTGCCCTGGTAATGTGTGCGTAAAACCTGCCGGAGCCGTGGAAACCCACGAGGGGCACAATTCAGAAATAATGTCTTTAATCTTATTCTCTTTATTTGCATCATATTGATTAGCCGTATCTGACAAGGGGAGGGCGCGAGGACCGGGAAACGGATCTGAATGAAACTTATTCCTATAATAACCCTTCACTAACAGTAAAACATAGTAAAGCGCTAGCGCGCAACTCTCAGCCGTTTTCGAGATAGAAATTCGTGGAAACCTTGCGACGCAAGTCTACCGGTTCGCTAGCGCAGAGCTTCAACGAAGCGGCGTAGCCGCGCAGCTAAGGCGCGCGGCTGCTACGCCGCCGCCGCGCCGTCCCGCGTTCGATTCCCGTTGATCTTTTGCAAATCTTTTTTTTTTACTTTATTTTTTTCCTTATTAGCATTAATAATAAAAATGTTAAATTAAAGCAAAATAAATAAAAATAATTTTAACAAGAAATGAGCAAAATAAAGGGAAATGCTTACCTTACCTTTACAAAATGTTTTCAATACACAGTAATTAATAATAATTATTTCTCGCTGCTTCAAATGTTATAAATAAATTTGAGGACAATGATTAATTATAAGTTGGAGCACTTTTGAAATAATAAAACATAATGAACCATTTTTTATACTATTTAATCAATGAACAAGAATATAAAGAAATATATATACATATATATATATATATATAGATATATATATATATATATGTATATATATTGTCTTTATATTCTTGTTCATTGATATATATATATATAATATATATATATTATATATATATATATATATATATTATGACGACGACGATGTCCTTTCGGTCTCGCCGGCCGAGAAGGAGCGCGCCGTCATTTTTATAGCAAAGGACCAACGTTCCCGAAGGGCTCTATTTATTCACCGCTGATGGTAGCTCGACTGAATACTTCCTGCAAATCTGAATATGGGCGCCAGGTGCGATTCCTCGCACCACGATACACGAAATCCGGATTCTTATTCACCTCAGGCGTGAGTCCGATATAGGAGGAGAGGGAGCGTAGCGCAATGAACACACCACAATTATAACAGATTAATATTTAATAAGAAAAAGCATAGATAGAACAATTCGGTCGTAATGGCGGCGCAACGCACGCCGCGAACGCGATAATTTTCGGACCGAAGGACGCTCGAAGCGACCTGCTTCTAAATTTCCATTTACAACGAATCCCACCCCGTGTGTCCCGGTACTGACACTTCTAGACTACGACAAATCCCACCCTGAATCGCGCGGTACCGACTACAATTAATTATTGCTCGACGCAACAGTTTTACCCCTCAACGCACACATAACTCGACGTACATTCCACAACGCGACGAAAACAACCCACAAAACGATAGCGACGTCGAAGAGGAACGGCTCGCAAAGCGATCTCTATCCACGCTACGATACGCTTTCACTCTGCGCGATCTCGCAGTCCCGAGATGGCCGCGAATCTCTCGGATTCCGCGAGTCCCGTTGACCGCGGATCTTTGATTCCGCGAGCCCTGAACTGACCCCGCGATTTACGCCTCGCGAGGTCCGCAACACACAAAACGCGACGGTGTCCCGCACGCCACGACGCGATCACGCGGATCCCCTACGGCCCCGCGATGATACGGTGTCCGGCCCGTACAGAGAACACCTCGCCCAAAGACCGCTCGATCACGCGAAGCGCATTTCGCCGTTCCCCATACTCCGAGTCTGCACAACACGGCACTCAACGCATCTCGACGCTATGACAATTAACTCCCGAAACGATAATTAGCTCGACAACACAACAATTAAACGCGTTGACTGTCGGCGGCCGCGCACTCGAACTCCCGAAACGGGCGACTACGCACTTTTCCGGCCGAGTCCTCCCGCGGTATTCCTTTCGGGATATTTAAGCGATCACATACTTTCGCGGCACAACGCGACTCCCGGGAGGACCTCGGTATTGCGACGATCTTACTTGTGATGCCTGAACAGTGGCCTTACAATTGGTCCTTCGTTCGCCGGTAGCAAGGGGCTTCGCTCAGAAACGGGGCTGGTGGTACCTCACACGCAATGGCTCGCACGACAGTGACGGCCCTCTGGTTCGGTGGGATCACGCTGGGCCCGCGGTGGCGCCCCTGCGCGCCTGTACCGTACGCCCTGTCTCTCTTGGCGAGTGCTGCGCCCTACTCGACGCTGCGCCTAACTAAGGCGCCCTCGCGCCTGCCTCCATCCGCTTGCGGTAGTGCCTAAAATGGCGCCGGGTCCGGCGGTCCAGGCCGCGACTCCGGGATCGGTTGCTCGACGGCCGGGCTGGCCAGGCCCTGGCTCGTCGACCGGTGGCATACTCCGGGGGTGGATGACCCTTCAACGGGGACCTTCGTCGGGGCGTCCCCCTCTCCGGTTCCTCCGTGTGCGGGTCGTCATTCCTTGTGGCGGGCCAGCGTCCTCCTTGACAGGCGTTACACGGCACCGGCTATGGGCCCCAGCGCGACCTGTCCGTCGGCCGTTCGTCCTCATTACGCCCCCAGCCAGTCGCTCCCAGACTCCCTCGGTGCGACTTTACGTCGGTACAATAATCCTTTCGGCCCTCTGCTCCGCACCTGTAAGTCTCGCAATTTCGTTAACCTAGTTCTAACGCTCGCGCCCCGCCCGCCCCGGGCGGAGGTACCACCCCTGGCGTCTCCCTCGGCCGAGCTACCATCCGGGCCGGGGACGCGACAACTGTCACGTCACAATATATATATATATATATATATATATATATATATATATATATATATATATATATATACTGATATTATATAGAAATATATTGTTTTTCTCTAGAAGGCTTTTAATGAAACTTATTCATTGTCACTTTCGATGCCCTGCGGATATCGTTCACGATGTCCTGCATGATAATTATCGTAAAAACATTTAAAACAAAGATATATCATACACCAGGCACATTTTATAAAAGAAATTTCTTTACAGACGCTACAGTTTTGCTTTCCAAGCGTTATTGGAAAGCAGATTTCGTTGACATTTGAAAAAAAGGTTCTCTCTTCCACTAATTTTGCTGCGTACCAGGCATATTTTATCATATTTGTGAAAGAAGGAGCGCTTAATTGGTGGTGAACTAGAGAATGAATTTTTATAGCATCTTCACGAGATGCTATTTTCCTTTGTTCTTTTATTAACGCTGGAGCATTTTGCAACCTTTTTATCAAATTCTTTACCTGTCGGTAAAAATAAACGTCGCAAGACTAACAAAACGGGGTGCATTTTCCAGGTATAACTTTGAGGGTGCACGTTACATCCCCGTCATTTCCGAAAACTTCGTCATGGAAAGCAGCATCAGTCTGTCCTCCCCAAGAATCAATAATTAATTAGAAGAAAATTATTGTCTGTTACGTACGGTTTTAATGTTGTTTCTAAATACTTTTTGTATAAATCTTTTGTTAATTTACCCGATTTCGAGCAAGTAACGACAACATTTCCAAATTCTGCTGTTAATTTTTCAACAGTTTTTGATACTGTAGGACCAAATTTGTTTGTTGGTTCCTGCATGCACAAATAAACATGTGGGAGCAACTTTCCGGATGCAGTTAGATTGTATTGTGCTATCGAATGCGTAATTTTATTTATATTTTTCTTTACGAATACTGTTTTTACTTCTTGGAATTCAAGTGATCTATTGTAAGTTGTTTGGTAATTGCACCCCGTTTGGTCAGTATTAATGACAAAATGCTCGTCGAAGGATTTCGTCAGAAGTAACGGTTGTAGCTTACGTCACAAAAGGATATAGTTTGGAGGGGGACTCACCACACCAGGTAAAGAGCGTTCAAGAAAGAAACATACGTTCTTTATTCGAAATAAGACTGACAAAAAATTCTCATCTCGTTTCAAAAGTGCTCCAACTTACAATTAATAATTGTCCTCAAATTTATTTATAACATTTGAAGCAGCGAGAAATAATTATTATTAACTACTGATATTGAAAACATTTTGTAAAGGTAAGGTAAGCATTTCCCTTTATTTTGCTTATTTCTTGTTAAAACTATTAAATTTATTTATTTTGCTTCAATTTAACATTTTTATTATTAATGCTAATAAGGAAGAAAATGAAGTAAAAAAAAAGATTTGCAAAAGATCAACGGGAATCGAACCTGGGCCGCCGCGGCGGCGGCGTAGCAGCCGCGCGCCTTAGCTGCGCGGCTACGCCGCTTCCTCGAAGCTCTGCGCTAGCGAACCGGAGACTGGGAGAGGCGCACTTGTACACGGTTCATTTGGACACCGTTCATTTGGACACGGTTATTTGGACACGATCAAATGGACACCGTTTATATGGACACGGTTCATTTGGACACCGTTTATTTGGACACGGTTCCCTTGGACACGGTTCATTTGGACACGAGAATACGCGACCTGTTCACTTGGACACGAAAATGCGCGATCTATTCACTTGGACACGAAAATGCGCGGCCTGTGCAGTTGGACACGAAAATGCGCGATCTGTTCACTTGGACACGAGAATTCGCGACCTGTTCACTTGGACACGAAAATGCGCGGCCTGTGCAGTTGGACACGAAAATGCGCGATCTGTTCACTTGGACACGAGAATTCGCGACCTGTTTACTTGGACACGAAAATGCGCGGCCTGTGCAGTTGGACACCGAAACGCGCGTGCATGGGGGGGGGGCGCGGGGGGGCGAAGCCCCCCCCACCCGCCCACGCTTACAGCGAGGTACATTTCCTACCCGGGCACGCCGAAGGCGTGTCCATGGGGGGGTGCGGGGTGCGGGGGGGGGGGCGAAGCCCCCCCCTGCCCACCCATCAACCCAACCCACACCGCCCAGTGCACAGGGGAGTGTAGGGGGGGCGAGAGCCCCCGCCCACACCCCTAGGTTTACTCACACAATGGGGGGTGCAGGGGGGGCGAAGCCCCCCCCGCCCACGCATATTGACGAGTAGGGATGCAATAATATTAACATAATTTATAATTAATTTGTCTATCATTTTCGTGTCCATCTGCACAGGCCGCACATTTTCGTGTCCAAGTGAACAGGTCGCGAATTCTCGTGTCCAAGTGAACAGATCGCGCATTTTCGTGTCCAACTGCACAGGCCGCGCATTTTCGTGTCCAAGTGAACAGGTCGCGAATTCTCGTGTCCAAGTGAACAGATCGCGCATTTTCGTGTCCAACTGCACAGGCCGCGCATTTTCGTGTCCAAGTGAACAGGTCGCGAATTCTCGTGTCCAAGTGAACAGATCGCGCATTTTCGTGTCCAACTGCACAGGCCGCGCATTTTCGTGTCCAAGTGAACAGGTCGCGAATTCTCGTGTCCAAGTGAACAGGTCGCGCATTTTCGTGTCCAACTGCACAGGCCGCACATTTTCGTGTCCAACTGCACAGGCCGCACATTTTCGTGTCCAACTGCACAGGCCGCGCATTTTCGTGTCCAAGTGAACAGGTCGCGAATTCTCGTGTCCAAGTGAACAGATCGCGCATTTTCGTGTCCAACTGCACAGGCCGCGCATTTTCGTGTCCAAGTGAACAGGTCGCGAATTCTCGTGTCCAAATGAGCCGTGTCCAAATGAACCGTGTCCAAGTGAACCGTGTCCAAATAAACGGTGTCCAAATGAACCGTGTCCATATAAACGGTGTCCATTTGATCGTGTCCAAATGACCGTGTCCAAATGAACGGTGTCCAAATGTACCGTGTCCAAGTGCAGGCCACTCGGTAGACTTGCGTCGCAAGATTTCCACGAATTTCTATTTCGAAAACGGCTGAGAGTTGCGCGCTAGCGCTTTACTATGTTTTACTGTTAGTGAAGGGTTATTATAGGAATAAGTTTTATTCAGATCCGTTTCCCGGTCCTCGCGCCCTCCCCTTGTGAGTATACTCTACGATTCTTGAACTGTTTCAATTTCTTCCAAATGTAAGTGGGGTTCGCCTCCTTTCTAAGACCTTGACAGAATTTCCGAAATTTCTCACTTTTAATTTTCCTGAGACCTATTCTAGCTTCAGACTCTGCTATCTTATACTTAATAAAGTTTTCTCTACTACTGAGCAAGTTTCTCAGTCTTAAAAGTGCGGCCTTTTTCCGTCTTACAAGTCTCTCACAGTCTTCATCCCACAACGGGCAGGGAAAAAAGGGCCTTTCTTCCCTAAGGGGGATGATCGAATTAGTGACCCTACCAGGCTGACTCCTCTTCTTTACACCGGAAGCCTCTTCAAGTGCATCTACAATGCTCGCAACAAAAGACGCATAAATTACTTTAATGTTTGTCATATCAATTTCTATTTTAGCTAAATCCTCTATATGATCTTCCACCAGTCGTTGGAAGGCCGATCAATCTATTTTCTGGGAGTAAAGTTTCGGGCCTCTCTTGACCTTGGGCACTGACTTAATTGGAATTCCTACTTTACAAATAATCGGGTAATGATAAACTGCCACATAGTTCTGGAAAAATTTCCCATTCAGTTTTCAGTTTCAACCCCGGATGTACGATTGTATAGTCTTTCATAGAACTAGAGCGATGACTAAAGTCGACATGAGTTGATCTACCATCATTTAGCACGACATAGGGTAACTCCGGTATTTACGCCGCGCGGGGATTTACGCCGCAGAAATAAAAAAAAATAGAAGGAATAGAGATACTTGCTCGCAGTTACACTGTTATGTGCCTTTATACCATATTAATATTGTGTTGTAACTTCAATTCTTTACTGTTAATATTAACGAAACCGTCGTGAGTTGAATCGATTTCTCACCGTAGTAAGTAGCGCGATCATATATTACGACCTACGTAAAATGATTACAGTAGGGAATGTAAAAGCTTTAATGGTTATTTCATGATTCATAAGTGTAGAGGGATAGTAAAGGATGGATTACAGCAAAATACAAGTGCATAGCTCTTATATTCTTTGTTTAGCTTGATATCTTGTATGTATGTATGTATGTATATATTTATTTCATATCCCCGTAGGGTTCGAAAGGCGTTTTTGCCAAGGAACGTTCCCAAACCTTTTACAAACTCTCTACAATTTTAACACGTCCTCTTAACCTACTTATTCTAACTTATACTACTTAACCTAATGGTGTGGATGTGAGCTTCTGCCTCTGCATCCGCCCACACCCACACCCACCGCTCGCACACACACTCTCTCCGCAAAAGGACTTCCGTTTCCTCTTGCTTCCAATTTTCAATTCGACCCACTTCTATACCCCTCTATTCGACTTACCACTCATTCTCTCATTCACCTTATTCATACCCCTCACCTTCCAACCCTTCCACGTACCCCTTCCTGTTCCTATCTTTCTCAATCTCCCTCATCCACCATTCCCCCTCCTCCCCCTCTCCCAGTACCCATCTCCTTGCCTCCTGCCAACTCCCTCCTCCCTCATCCCAATCCCTACACCGTTCCCACGTATGTTCCCACGTCTCTTCTTCTCCCTCGCACAGTCTGCATACCCTTTTCTCCTCCTCCTCCCAATATCTGCCCTCCCTCATTTCGTTCCCCAGCCTGAATCTCGCCACTCTGCTCCACCTACTTTCCCCCCACCCTTTCTTTAGATACTCCGGTATCCCTTCCTCTTTCACTTCCTTGTACCATTTGTAACGGCCTATCTTTGGATTCGAACGCGGACTAGCTCGTCGGACGCGGGGTTCGAAAGAAGGCCCAGAGACAGCAATCAGAATACAAATACACGAATTGGTTTATTGGTTTTAGAATATACAGCTATAATCGGAGGGGAGTGCGGATGCACTCGACGCAGTAGAATATACAGTTATTACAAAATGAACGCGGTATATACAATCGACGATAGTGCCACGAGACGTGGTAATGCGGTAGACGGAACGCGGTATGTAGCCGGAACGCGGGACGTGTAATTGGAATAGTGCAACGATAGAATATACGGTTGTTACATTGACGGAACGTGGTCGACGGACGCCGTAAGTAGACGGAACGCGGGACGTATAAGGATATACAGTTATTACAAAATGAACGCGGTATATACAATCGGCAATAGTGCTGCGAGACGCGATAACGCGGTAGACGGAACGCGGTATGTGGACGGGGCGCGGGACGTATAATCGACGTAACGCGGTTGACGGACGCGGTAAGTAGACGGAACGCGGGCCGTATAATCGAAATAGTGCTACGATAGGATATACAGTTATTAACGCGGTATATATAATCGGCAATATTGCTGCGAGACGCGGTATGGGGACGGAACGCGATAGGATAATGCAATCCTGTGGCGTGCCGGCAACGAGAGCCCTCGTTGCGAGGCCGAGCGTGCTCGACCCCGTGTAACCGTGCCGTCAGGAGGAAAAGGTAAGGAGTCGGGGACACCCGAGAGCACTCGGTCGAGACCCGGAGCTCCGGACCTCGTTGGTGTGTCGCCTAGGAATCGGTCGGGTAGGCTTCGTCGGAACAGCGGACTGCTGGAGCGGAGACGAAGTGTCTTCTCTCGCCGGAGCGTCGGCTTATATACCCCGGTTCGACGGGCCCGGCGGGAGGGAGGCCTATCGTCAGGCGCGCTGAGTGGGGCGTGCGGACGCGCGCTTGCCTTCGGCGCGGCTCGGCTCCCTTCGGCGCTCGTCGGCGCCGCGCGAGGAGAAGGCCCCGGTGCCCGCGCACCCGGGGCCGGTGGAGTGTTTTAAAAAAGATGCGGGCGCACCGCGCCCTGTTCTCGCCCGACGGATGGTCGGTCGGGCGGTATCCGGCGGGTGGTTGCCGGGACGATGCTGTCTTAGGGGCGCATCGTTACACATTTACTAAATCTGGACTCCTTTATTCTCTCCCATCTCTCCGCTCTTTGTACCTCCCTTTCCCACTTCACCATCTCCTCCAATCTTGTCTCTTCCCCACCCCCTCTCTCCCCCTCTCCCTCTTCCCACAAGCCTCTATCGCTCAGATACTTCCTCCTGCCCTCTTCCCAACCCGAGAACCCCCCTCTTCTCCTCGATCTCTCCTTCACTTCCTCCCAGCCCAATCTCGCCAGTTCACTTCCTCCACCCTCCTCCAGCCTCCTTCCGAACCCCCACGCCCTCCTGCCCGCCCTACCTCTTAGTTTTTCTCTCTGCAGCTCCTCCCTCACCAAGTATCCCGGCGTCCTCCTGTCTACTCCCAACACTCATCTCAAATATCTTTCTTCCAGTCTCTCCATCCCCTCCCTTTCTTCCCATCCCCATATTTCCACCCCGTACCCCATTACCGTCCAAATCAGCTTGTCAAATAGCCAAAGCCTTCTCCCCCAATCCTTCCCAAATCTTCTCTTCCCTATCCCCCAAACTTGCCCCATAACCGCCGCCGCCTTCTTGACCCTTTCCTTTACGTGTGCCTCTTACCCTCCATTCCTTTGTAGCGTATACCCTAAGTATCGGAACTCTTTCACCTCCTCCACTTTTCTTCCTTTCCACCGCCAGTCTCTTTTCACCATCCTTCCTCCTCCTTTTCTAAACCTCATAATCTTGGTTTTCTCCGCATTAAGCTCCAACCTCTTCTTATCCAAATATCTCTCCAGCCTCTCCATCATACTTCTCATTTTATCCTCCCCCTCCGCCAGCAGCACCATGTCATCCGCATACTCCAAATCGTACACCCTTCCTTCTCCCAGCCTGATTCCGCCCCACTTGACCTTCTTTATCTCCTCCTCTAAGTCAGCCAACAGTATAATGAACAGTAGCGGGCTCAGCGGGCACCCCTGTCTTACTCCTCTTGCTGTCCAGAAACTCTCACCCAGCTCCTTTCCCACTCTAACCCTACTTCTCGTCTCTCTCAACACTTCCTCTATCCTCTCTACCAGACCCTTCCTAACCCCCTTTTCCCTCATCGCCCCAATCAATACCTCCCTATCCACCGAGTCAAAGGCCGCCTTTAAATCCACAAACAACGCCACCACCTTTCCCCCTTTTTTTTCCAGTTGTTTGTTCACTAGGTAGTTAAGCACATAAAAGTTGTCCACCGTCCCCATCCCCTTCCTGAATCCCGTTTGACTCGGCGGAATGATCCCCTTACGTTCCACTTCCTCCCTCAGTCTTTCCGCTAACACCGCAACGTATACCTTGTATAAGGTGGATAACAGGGTGACCCCCATATAGTCTTCCACCCTCTCCCCCTCTCCCTTCTTCGCTATGGGCACAATCACCCCCTCCTTCCAGCTCTCCGGCCACCCTCCTCCCCTCCAGATTTTGTTGCAAAACCCTCTCACCCATTCCTCCATCTCTTCCCCCCATGTTTTTACACCTCGCTCGGAATACCATCCACCCCTGCCGCCTTTCCCTCCTTCAGTTTCTTTAGGACCCTTCTTACTTCCCCCTTATTTATTTCCTCCTCGCCTTCCTCACACTCCCGCCTCATTTCTCTCCCTCCTTTGACGACCCTGCTTTTCACCCCCCCCAAGCAGCCTCATAAAATGTTCCTTCCACTCCGCCATCTCTATCCCTTCCGTCACTTTCCTCCTCTTCTTCCTCTCTTTATTAACTATCTCCCACACTTCACTTTCCCTGCTCACTTCCGCCGCCCTTTTTTCCCACCTCTCATTCTCCTCCTTCTTTTCCCTCTTGCACAACTCTCTGAACTCTTGCTTCATCCTTTTGTATTCTTCCGCCCTCCCACCCTTCCTTCTCCACCTCCTTAGTTCCCTTCTTGCCTCCCTCTTTTTCTCCAAACATTCCTTATCCCACCAGCCCATTTTTCTCTTTTCCTTCTTATTCAGCTCCTCCTCTGTCTCTTTCATTGCCCCCTTCACCCTCCCCTTCATCTCCTCCCATTCCTCTTCCAGCCCCCTCTCCCCTAACTCTACCCCGCCCAGCTTCTGCTTGAACTTCTCTCTCCCTTCTTCGTTCCATACTCCCCTCCAAGTTCTTTCTCCTCCTTTGTGCCTTTTCCCGCTTCTCCATTCCCCTTTTAGCCATACTTCCACCGGTTGATGATCGGAGTCCACCCTGTCCCCTATCCTCATCTTTTCTACTCTGTCTTTTACCTCTCCCTCCCCTATTACATAATCTATCACTGTGCTCCCCCTTCCCCCAATATATGTAAACTCTCCCTCTTCGTCTCCTCTTGTGTTCCCGTTGAAGATGCACCACCGTCTTTCCCCCAAAAAGTCCAGCATCAGCCTGCCCTCCCTATTTATAGTCCGGTCCTTGACCGTCTCTCTTCTTGCCCCCCTCTCCCTTCCACCCCTTCCTCCCCTTCCAGCTCTCCCCCTTCCTCCCCTGTTCTCGCATTAAAGTCCTCCCCTATCAACACTCTAACTCCTGCCTCTTTGTCCTCCACCCACCGCTCCAGCCCCCTCAAAGCCTTCTCCATGCCCTCTCCTGCGTAGACTCCCACTATCCTCCATCTCTCCTCCCCCACCCTCACCTTGCCCGTCATGATCCCCTCTCCTGCCCCCACAATCCTTTCCTCCTTCTCCGCCAACTCCTTCTTTATACCCATGACCATTCCTCCCTTCGCTCTTCCCTTCTTATTCTCTCTCTTCGCCGCTTGCATTCCTCATTCATACCCTCCCGGTAGTCTCTCCTTAACTCTTTTCCACCCTCTATCATCCAGCCATGTTTCCAGCAGCACCATCACATCCCATTCCTTCAGCCCTATCCAAAACTCATTATCTTTATTCTCTAGCCCGGCCACATTCCAAAAAGCCACGTTCCACTCCCTTCTTCCCTCCCCCACACACTCTCGCTCCTCCACTCTCTCCCTCTCACTCTCACACCCTCACCAACACTCTCCTACGCTCTCACACACTGCCGAAAAGATCTGCCCTGTCACCGCGTGTCGCTCTCTAACGCACCGGAAACGGAAGTCCGCTTGATATCTTGTATATCCCTTCTGTTTAGGATATACGGCATTTTAACATGCGGGATTTATACCATAGTACAAACGCTCTGTAAAAATCTAAATCTCTTATCTGTTCTTTTCCTTTCTTTTTCTTGGATCGTATACCAATAACCTTTAATGTATCTATCGTTCTTCTATTTTTTTTTATTTTTCAGTTTTATAATTTGTTTATTATTCTTACATCTTAATAAACTTCTTACACATTTTGCTTCCTCATAGAGGAAGCTTTGTGATGGTAAAAAATTTTTTTTTCGAGATTTTGATGGAAATAGGTTTAGAATGTTCTGTTTAAAATGTCGAAAAATCGTATTAGTAAAAAATGTCCGGAAGTATGGATGTATGTGTGTGTGTGTGTGTGTGTGTGTGTGTGTGTGTGTGTTGAGTGTGTGTGTGTGTGTGTGTATGTACGGATTTTTTGTACACGCATCTACTTCTACAATTTTTTAGATACCGGGTTGAAATTTTTCACACAAATAGAGTATCATAGAAAGTATGTTCTCCTCAAATTTTATTAAAATCGGTTGACCGGTATAGATTTTATTGGAATTTTTTTTTTTTTTTTTTTTTTAGAAAAGTGTGTTTTATCCTATAGCTTTCTCAATATTTGGAAGCCAAAACAAATAACTACTAATAATTATACATCGAATAAAATAAAAGCTTCCTCATAGAGGAGCTTTGTGAGCAAAGGTTTCTACTTGCATACTTAAAAACTATAAGGAAGCAATGTGCAGGTTTCTACTTGCACACTTAAAAACTATGAGAAAGCAATGTGCAGGTTTCTACTTGCACACTTAAAAATAAAAAAGCAATGTGCAGGTTTCTACTTGCACACTTAAAAACTATGAGGAAGCAATGTGCAAGTTTTTATAACTTATTATGGCATTTTATTGCCTTATTTATAAACATTATTTGTAATTTTTTATAAGGCGTATATTTCACCCATGAATGTCATATATCTCACCCCTATGGGATATATGACAAAAATGCAAGGGTTTCTAAACGTTTTTTTATATTAAATACAAAGAATGAATATTTCATATTTCTATTTTTTTTTTATAGTGTTAGACAGTATAAAGTTTTTATTGGTATAATTCATTTGCCTTAAACATAGTAAATAATACTCGATAAATTAAGTTTCCCTTAGCTGCGGCGTATATACCGGAGTTATCCTAATCTAATTTAGACAAAGCAATCTCGAAGTTGGAGCCAGACACACAGCTATAAACTACCACCCAAGGATGACCAATGAATATTAAAATCTCCGCCGAAAATCACCTTTCCAGGAAATTGAGATAAAAATCTTATCCATTGATCCGAGCTGACTGTGAAACCACCCGGTGGCCGGCAGCACGCCACCACAAACATGGCCTCCCCTTCTAAGAAGACCTCAATAGCTTTGTTACAATCAATTAAAGTTGGCACAGCCTCGTATTTAATTGATGATCTGACCCCAATAGCAACTCCTCCGCCTCTGCAATCCAACCTATCTTCCCGTATCAAATCAAAACCCTTGATTAAAACATCGGTAAGGGACAGCCAAGTCTCTGCAAAAATATCAGCATCCAAAAAGCGACCGTTAATCTCATTAATTTTATGTCTCAAACTCTTTGCATTCCATTGCACTATTTTAAAAGCCATTAATAAATTAAGTTATGTAGAGGAGGCCTTACTGGCCTGAAGATATCTAATGTATAATTCTAACGTGTTCCATAGCCTTTCTATCAACAAGTCGTCCTCAGGAATGGTCAGTATCACCTCAACAAGCCTCGTAAGAGTAGGTTTGGAGCCATCTCGTGGTTCCTCTCCATTTCCGGAAGAAAGTTGCCTCCCAACAGGTTCCGCCGCCGCCGCTTTAACATATGTAGTTCCTATGACGTTCTTTCGCATCGTAGATACAGGGGGATTCAATACTGGAAATGACTTCAGATCCCTGGTAATCGGCCTTGACTCGTTATTTTTCTATACAATAAATATACAATAAACGAGCTTGTAAAGCACGCCACGAACTCATGTGGCACCTCGTTTTGCGTGGAAAGTGTATGCGTGAACTATTTCGACATGTATATTAGTCATTTATGCCTTCCAATACTCAAAATAGCTGCTATATTTTCCAAACTTTTTTTGTTAATAACTTTTTAACGAATAACGACCGCCGGCTAAAATCTTCTGAAGGTCACTTAGGAGAGTGACCTTGACAACATATGTCAAGGTCAAGGTCATTGGCGGGTGGAGTGTTTTTATGCATAATTACCCACGAGTTTATTTCCTCCACTATTTCTTCCATATTTACATCCAGCGGGACACCTTGAATTACTCCCTTTCTGAAGAGCATATATCTGGGAATAAAAGCTCTAAATCCCATATCCTTCAGGTACTTGTTGGTAAGAGCGAGATTGGCAGCTCCTGGGAATTGAAAGTCAATTTTCATGTATTCCTCGCATGATAAGTCAACACTTTATATCTTAATCCCGTCTTCTTGTCCAGGTTATTCCTGGAAATCTCAAGAACTGACATCGGTTTATCATCCTTGCGAACGTCACGTTTCTTGATCAGCACAGCAAACGGTGGACGACTGTATTTATCGTACATTTCCTCCGGAGATAGTTCTTGCGAATCCGAATCCGACTCTGATTCCTTTTCTAAGCCCTCTTTCTTCTTTTGAAGGTTAGGAAGCGGTGACGTATTTATGTTTGTATTTGTACTTAACTTCTTAGCCCGCTTCTTATTCTTCTTGAGAGAAGAGTCCGGCACGCTTCCCGCCATTTCTTGCTCGCTAGGATCACTGCTTGTATTCCCATGGGATCTCTTCCGCGCAGCAATTCCATGTCTTTATCCACTTCGACTTCCATCGCTTCTTCTTTCGAGGTCCCGACAATAACCGGTGACCCCCTATCGTTCATTCTAACTTCACTACTAGACATTTCAAGGGCCAGTGACGGGATAATCTCCCACTCCCCCCCCCCCCCCCCCGGACGAACGATTACTTGATGAAAAATTGACTGTATACGTATGAGAGCAGCTACTTGCAGCACTACACCTGCCAAAACTCCTCTGGATATAGACAAACCTGCCCACAACACTCCTGCGGATATACCACCAAAACTGTTATAGCATGCAGCAGATTCCGTCTTACAGATACGGTAGACGAGACGGGTTTTTGTTGAAAGACATTTTCTTATATGCAACCGAGTTTTATTATATATCGGATACAACCGTTACTCACAAAAGGATCTCGCTATCTGCGCAAAAGCGGTCGTACGAATCGACAAAAGAAAAAGAAAAGGATGGCGCAGGTCCAATCAAACTTTGACCGCCAATATAACTACAGCTTATCATTGTCTACTTTTATAGAAACAACACCAAATACCAGGCAACGAATCAGGCCACTCAAAAACACATGTTTACACGTCCAAGGCCAAGCTTGCTCTCCTCGCGACAGCCGATGGAACTTCAGGAACAGTAGCGCCTTCTTCTTTCAACATGAGTAACTAAAAATCTATATTTCGGTTAGTTACCGAGTTTATAAATATTTAATTAAAATTATTATCTAGATGACTCACAAACCTTTTTAATCACACTTCATAACTCTTCATACAAACAAATTAATAAACGGCGATACGAGTCAGGCGCGGTATGTGGTGCGCAAGTAAAGAAATTAATAGTTACAGAAGTAACGAATTTCAAATTGATTGGTGGCCATATTAATTGCTCGGACCTGCTACAGCGTGTACATCTACATGTCCCAACCAGACCTCTCAGATGCAACCTGTTGTTCTATGAGGAGTTACACCGCACATCCTACGGAAAATTCAAGCCCCTAAATAGAATCCACCTATTAGCAAATAAATATTCCGACCGTCTAGACTTTTTTCATAAAACCATCGACTCATTTAAACGATCATTAATTCATTGTCTTCATTAACAATTTTCTGCATTTATCATTTGTTATAATACTCGTTAAACAGTTGTTATTTCACTTAAACTGTTTGTTATTTGTACTAAAGGGAATATATCCCGTTAAATAAAATAAAATAAAATAACAATGTATATGTATAATATTCTTCATACAAAATACAAACGAATCCATACAAAAACTTTTATTAATTTATCTATTTCGGCTAAACGCATGGTGTAAAAATAAATAATTAATTACACCCGGACAGCACATAAAACTAAAAGATGATGAAAAGATGTCTTTTTAAAGTCGTCTTTTCGGCTAGACGAAAAGATATCTAAAAGATGACGAAAAGATATATTTTATAGTTATCTTTTCAGCTAGACCAAAAGATGTCTAAAAGATGTCTTTCCGACTACACGAAAAGTCGACTGTTTAACTGAACGAAAAGTTGTCTAAAAGATGTCTTACTTGACGCTTTTTTAATGCGCATGCGCAAGTTATGGAACAGCCACCTAACCTAAGAGTAGGATCGATTTGAAGCTACAAGGCTTTAAGGGGATCCTAAACTGACTCAAATTACCGACAATTACAGGGAGAGTTCCAACTTTGAGTAGACTGCACAGAACTTAAAAATTTTTATACACAATTGAAATATGCACGAAAACAAATAGTGCGACTGTTGATTTCAAGACAAAAATCGGAAAAAATTTAAAAAATATATTTTTGAGCTGTCACCTACCGTAAACATTTGCTTAATACAGGAGTTGTACAGTTTGTATGTACAAAATGAGATGCACGCACTATTCGTATAATGTGAACAAAGAATACCGTACATGAAAAACTAAAATTAAAAACGTAACAAAAAAGTTTGAACTTTCACTACTATTTTGTGCAAAAGCACATGCAGGTTGATAGGATAAGCAGTATTGCGTGTAGCGAGAGATGGCGCTGCGACCGAACAAGGACAGATTACTATAGTTAAACAAGGACAGATATAGAGAAAACAGGATTAGAAATGTTGACATTATCGACATCGAGGAAGTTCGGCCTTCGCTATAGGATCCCCTTAAAGTATTGAAAAATTATAGTAGCGTTCAGCAGAGAAAACAGCTCAGTGAGCGTTTAGTGATTATTGTTCCTGATTAGTATATATTATATGTTCTTCTGGATTTATCAAAGGTCTAAAAGAATACTCCAAATCACAGAGCACTCACTAATCAGGAACATAACCTAAAATTTTTCAACGGAGCGGTGGTCACAAACTGACGCTAAGCAATTTTCTTTGCGATCTCGCTTTTAACCCTAGAACTCACACGTGGGGTCGATTTCGACCCCAGGCGAACTTTGAACTACGCTCCTGAGCTAGCGAGTGACATTCTCGACTCGTCTTTAAATCGATTTTTCACTAACTAAACTTGAGTAAAATTAAATTTATTGCATACCATTCTCTTCTTTATTAAAAAACGAAGAAATTCATGTACTATTAAGGCCATTTATCTTTGTAGGACCGGTTTTACGATAAAAAAAAAGCGTGGGATCGATATCGACCCCACGGGTGAGTTAAAAGGTAAAAAAAATGGCGTGTGAGTTCTAGGGTTAATCACAACGACGCTATATCATGTGGAGGTGTTTATTAAGACTAGAACTTATTGCGTAAAATATATGTTATAACATTGGTTGATTCATGTGATGTGTTATTGTACGTGCAATCTATATAAAAGTGAAAGTATATTAAGTATATTATGTTTCCATCGAGGGTTAGAATCGAGTCAGAAGTCGGGTCAGACAGAG
>JASTWL010001666.1:0-27562 GCA_035220575.1 Temnothorax rugatulus | reverse complement strand
GAAAAGGTCTAGTCCGTTCTTTTCTACTTATTTAAATTTATATTAAAGTTGCTTATTTATAGAATAATGACTTTAACCGAAATGCCATGTGTGGAAAAAAACGTGCATTGCTACAACATCGATCGTGTCGCTTTGTTTCACGTTCACGTATCAACGCATGTACGAGAAAGCGAACTACTAGCAAACTTGGCAAACTGCTTGCGACAGTCGATAAAATGTTTCTGCTGTGGGCCGGTATCACAGTCTCCTATTAACGTGACCCAGTTAGCAAGCACTCGTCATTTTGACGTCAATTGACTCCAAAATGCGATTTGCTTGCTACCTGGGATTCTCCGATTAAACTCACTCTGCATCTCTTTCTAACTATCCCCCTAGAAAGAGACGAAGAGTGAGTTAATCGGAGAATCTAGGAGAATCACGTTAATCGGAGACTGTGATACCGCCCTGTATAGCGTTAATTAGTTAATTAGAAGGCTTGCTATATTTCGCAATTTTTTCATATGACCGACGGAGAATCGTTCTTCGGAGCAATATGAATCAGGCAAGAACGAAATCCAGTCTAGGGAATATAAAAATATAAAATATAAAATATAAAATAAAAAGTATTCTTATTAAATACTTAACATTAAATACTAATGAAAAAATTCTTTTACCTATATCTCTCTGTTTCGGTGAGATATACAAAAATACTCACTATCTTTTTAGAATAATAAACTAGGAGAAATAGAATCTTTACATATAGTTCTTTTACAGTTGATAATTTTGCATATTGTAATATAATTTTAAATTATTTAGTAAAAAGAATAAATATAAGTGTGTAATAAGTAATGTGTCGTATTTTTATATACCGGCATACTATAAAGCGCGTGCTTCGAATATGCGCGCGTCATTTATTCTTGAGCATTATATATACGTATATTTTTAGTAACATGTATCAATTACTTTCATTATAATTTTTACATATTATTAGTTTATTAATACTTTTTATTAAATATTGGTGGAAATTAGTAAATTACTTAAATTGTATGTTCGATGTAATCGGGCCGCGAGGCTGACTGCCACGTGCCTGCCGTCAGTCTCGTGGCACGGATTCGATCCGCACGGGGTTGTCGATTCACGCCGCCCCGCGTGGTCGATTACGCGTCGATGACGTCGATTCCGCCCCACGCACAGGTGCGAGCATGCCGCCGGCATTGTCGAGAATCGGAGCACAAGCGCAACTCCTGACACGCGCAGTGTCTTTGTTCGCGAAATTGTGCCCACAGCGCAACTCCGTCAATCGTCGGATCAATCAGAGAGCGCCGCGTTCCCTATCTCGCCTTCGTTTCCGGCCCTCGAGAACCCACCCGGCGGAAGCGAAGGTCGCGGCACGAGCGATAAGGCGATAAACGAGGTAAGTCGTTCTCTCATCCACAGCCCTCCCCTCGTTTCGCAATCTTTCTATGGTACCGGTATAAATCGCGCTCCGCTGAATCCGGTCGAGCACGAAACATACTTGAATAAATCATGCATTCGTCGTTCGAATAACATATAATCAATCATGTCGAATTGTTATACAATGTTACATTTTACAATTTAAGTATCAAGGAATACTTTCTTACATTAGATTATCAATTTCTTTCCCTCGCTGTGAGACACCTTGCCAGTTGAATATAAACTTTGTCTCCAGACAAAGAGATTGTGCTCGTATAACTGATATAAGGGTTTATTTGTTGCAGGTAGCATTTTCATCAAGTATCCTAGGTGAGTGTTTTAAAGTCATGCTTTTCCTCTTTTCTCCTTTGAAAGAGGGAAACACTGTGAAGCAATAAATTACATTCAGCTGCCAATATGAATAAACAGCTTAACTGTGAATGCTGTTTGTTGCCTGTGTATTATTCCAAAAAACCGAATTAAATTCGCATATATGTTACTTTTATCTCATTATCTGCCAGATTTCATGTATGCACAATTATTGCTAACACTGTATCTGAAAGAACACTGTGCACAGGTATGTGTAATCGATGAAGCGCAATGCATTAACCAATGTATTAATTTCCTTTATTGTGTGATTTTTCTAATGTATCTGACAAAGAGCACTTGAAAGTTCTTTCGCCTACTTAGCTGTTTTGATTGGCACTTTGGAATTTGGTACTTGTTTTGTGAATTCTATATAATTAAGAAGAGGCAAATCTAGCAACACATTGGGAATTAATATACCTTTCGCTTAAATTTAAAGAACGTTTATTTCATTATGCATAATTTATTATATTTTTGTACGCTGATTTTGTTGTCACTGTCAAATTAAATTAAATGGAATAAATGATAGTTATTTCCCTAAAGTAATAAATATTGAGAATTAAAGGCCTATTTAGACAAACTTGCATAATGGCATAAACATATGCATAAAGAAATAGATTGGTCCAATAATTAAGCAAATTCGGAAGAAAATGGATCAATCACTTTCTTATTTATGCATATGTTTATTGCAATTATGCAAGTTTGTCTGAATAGTCCTTAAAAATTCATTAAGAGTGACGTCACAATTAAAAAATATGCAAAGCAGCACGGTTTGCTTAATTTCTGCTGCCAGCGTGACGCCAGAACCTGTCAACACGGCGTGCTCGATTTGTGATGTCAGTTTGTCGTCAGATTATGTTACGCAGGTTATGCTCGAATTGTGCCGTCTATCTGGCGTCACGTGCTGGCAGCACGGCGTGCTCGCTTGGTGCTGTCAGTCTGCAGTCAGATTGTCGCGTAGATCAGCGTAGATCCTGTTCGTTTTCTGCCGCCAATCTGACGTCAGGTCCTGTCAGCACGCGGTGCTCGATTTCTGCTGTCAGGCTGCCGTTAGATTGTATTGTGCAGATTATGCTTGATTTCTGCCGCCAATCTGTCGACAGCCCTGTCAGCACTATTTGCTTGATTTCTGCTGGAATTGAATGGCAACAGTTTCTGTCCTATTTCTGACAGCAGTTGCTGACACCGCAGATATTGCAGAGTCTGTGTGAAATCTGTTGCCAGTAAAGGCAATAGAAATGGATAGCAGACTCTTCCGAATAATCTGTTTGTTCACGTTTGGCTGATGGGGATTGTTTTAGAAACATTTGGCAAAGGCTACAAGAATATGCAATAAAAAATAATGACCACCTAAGATCAAACTAATACAGTCAGTAAATACATCTTTTTTTACTCTACAACTTTGTGTGTGAAACATTTTTCTCTACAAACAATATTTTTGGAAAAATATTTGTAACGCTATATTTTATGTGTAACGTTATATTTTACATATGTATATGTTTGTATATCTTGTATTACAAACTTGCAATCTTGCTTTTTTAATTATAAAAATTTGGGTTATATTTATTTTGGGTTATATTTATAAAGAACCAATACAACCATTAGTCGAATACATGAATGGTTCAAAAGATATCGATGCTATCGAATTGCACTTTCAAAAATTAATTTGATTGACTGGACAAACAAAACCGATAGGGTGAAAGACCCAATTACTGGCATATTAAGCATTCAGTAACATTTGATTTAATATATATATACAAGCAATAATACTTTATCTTCTTAAAATATTTTTTTCTGATTGCTCCAATTATAAACTTTATAAATAAAATTAGAAAGTTCAAATAAAATTGATTCTTAATTTTTAATTAATATAATAATGGCCAAGCTCAATTGCACCTAATACTGGTAACCTCTAAATTTTATGTTCCTAATTCTGGCAACCAGGTGAACACATTACTGGCAGTTTTTCTAACCAAACTTTTTATTCCCGACTGCTGCCAGCCGAAGGTTTGCACAACGGAGGGAATATTCGTTTCACCTAAGTATAGTTTATGTTAAAGTAATAAGTAGTTAAATAATTTTATTTTATTACATATTTTAATTTATTATATATTTTGAATCGCCTTTATTTAAATAAGATACATTAAATGATTAAATTATAATGAATACATTAAATCATAATCAATACATACATTGAACATAATGAAATTAAATCTTTCAATATTTTTTAAAATAATACATAGTAAGTAGCTTATTTTTTATTTTTTTTAAATGATTTTAATTTTTTTATTTCTTCTGCTTTTTCTTTTTTAATTCTAAGATTTTCAAGCCTAATTTTCTTTCGCATTTCTTTTTCTTCTTCTCTATTTTTCTTTTGCTTTTCTTTTTCTTCTTCTCTAATTTTCTTTTGCTTTTCTTTTTCTTCTTCTAGCAACCTTTTCTTTTCTTCTTTATCATATTGATATTTCTTCCATTGCTCAGATGTGACCACTGATGGTATTTTTTCTTTACTTTTTTTTTATTTATTTGTTTTTCTTCTGGCCAAAACAATACTTTTTTAAACGGAGAAGGTACTCTAGATGTTAAAGTTTTATTTCTGTCTTGGTTTGTTATTTCTTGAAGGACTTGATTTTGTTCATTACCATTTGAACAGCATTCACGGTTTGTATCAGGAACTATATTTGTTTCATTTTTTTCTTGGAAATCATTTTGGAGTAATAAAGAATCACATAATAGGGAAGCATTTTTAGCAATGACGTTTTCTTGCGAATCAAGTGTGAATGTTATACTATAAGGAGTTTCCACAACATTTTTAAATGGATCTTCATTTTGACATAATAAAACCTGTAAAAAATCTCAACTTGTAGAACTCGGCTTGAATAAAATATATGTACATATCAAAAGATCCTGTTCTGCAAAAAAAATAATACAAAAATGTTTAAAAAATCTAAGTGAAATGTATCTATGTCATATGTATATAAAAATATTTAAAAAATTTTTTTATGTAATATATTATTATATTATATAAAAATCTAAACAGCCTTAAAAATCTATATAATAAATGTTAATAGTCTTTTATTACAATTATAATTTTAAATGTAGGTAGATACTTGTGGTGGATTTGATTCTTCGACAATAATAATATCTTCGATATCGTTTATTTCTTGAGAAGCCTCAGGAACACAACTTGAAAGTTTATTTGCAACATTTGTGACTTTTTCTATAATAACTTGAGTGTCACTCTGTACATGAAGAGGTGTGCCAAGTAAATTTTCTGTTGTTTTATTATTCATAGCCTGCATAAAAAATAAAACAGAAATGTTTAAAAAATCTAAGTGAAATGTATCTACGTCATATGTATATAAAAATATTTAAAAAATTCTTTTATGTAATATTATTATATTATATAAAAATCTAAACAGCTTTAAAAATTTATGTAATAAATGTTAATAGTCTTATTACAAGCTATAATTTTAAATGTAGGTACACTGTAAAAAATTTAATGTCAATGAAAGTCCACTCTAAATTTTGTGTTAAAATAACTCATTCATCGTGTTATTTTTTACATTAGAAATGTTATATCGACTAAAAAATGTCGATATAACATTTCTAAATGTAAAAAATAACACGATGAATGAGTTATTTTAACACAAAATTTAGAGTGGACTTTCATTGACATTAAATTTTTACTGTGTAGGTACTTGTGGTGGATTTGATTCTTCGATGATAATATCTTCGATATCGTTTATTTCTTGAGAAACCTCAGGAACACAACTTGAAAGTTCATTTGCAACATTTGTGACTTCTTCTATAATAACTTGAGTGTCACTCTGTATATGAAGAGGTGTGCCAAGTAAATTTTCTGTTGTTCTATTATCCATAGCCTGCATAAAAAATAAAAATTAATAGTTAAAGTTTTGAAAACAATTATTCAATAAGAATTAGTATTTTAGAAAAAAAAATTTAGATATACGCACTTCAATTTGTGACTTTGTTACAGATTGCTTATTTTTACATATTTTCCAAAACTCAAACAACTTTGTATATTCAATTCTTCCTTGCCATTTATCAACATTGCTATTTGTTTCAAATTCATTAATAATATTCTTATCTAAATTTTCTTTCATGAAATCTAAAACAATTCTAGGTTTTTCCTGATGAGTTTCTTCAACTGACATCTTCTGTGTACTTGGATCTTGATTTTGTATAACTTTGCTATAATCAATAGCATCTGCGTTTAGTGGATACAAACCACAAACTCGAAATCCATTTTGCAGACATTTAGATATATTAATACTATCTAAAGCTTTTTTAATTAATGATCCAAAATCTTCTTTCCTCAAAGCAGATTGGTTATTTTCCGTTCGATATTTACTAACAGTAGTTTTCCAAGCCATTTTTACAGGCCTAAATACTGATACGTCCATCGGCTGAAGAATATGTGTTGAATTTGGATATAAAGCAATTAATTCTATTTTATGCGAGCTACAAAAATCACTTAAGTGTTTCGTCAAATGTGAGGAATGTCCATCCAAATAAAGTATTACTGGTAGAGGTATTTCGCTTTGAATAAGCCATGGGTAGAAAACATTCGTAATATACTCATAAAAATTGGCCGCAACCATCCATCCATTATCTGATCTGCCACAGCTCCAACCATTTGGCAACTTTGATGCTATATACGCTGGAATTCGCTTGTAAGAAAACAATATTAAAGGCGGAGCCAACACACCAGCTGCATTACCAGTGAAAGGACTGTGATGCTTTCCTTATCATTATTACCTACTATAGTATATACATTTTTTTGCCCTTTTTCGGCCAGCACAGATGATTCCTTAGGGTTGAGTAAAAAGGCTGCTTCGTCGCAGTTGAAAATTCTTTCTGGTGCAATATTTGACAATTCTTTAGAATTTAAATAAGTAATTATTTCACTGAACCAACCCCTCAAAGCACTTTCAGTAACATCAGCTCGGCGGAACGTCAAATTTTCAGCCATTCTTTCTGCAAGTTTTTCATGTCGTTGCAAGAAGCCTTGGTACCAATGACGTCCAGGACGATCATTGACGAATGGATTTTTTCTTTGCAGAGATTTAATAAGCACTTGCACACTGTCTAATAGTTGATTTTTAGTGACTGGAAAGCCTCTACGACTTAAATAAAAAATCCAATCAACTAGTGTTTGTTCTTCTTCACTTGAAAGAATTGTTGATGGTCCAGGTTTCTTTTCTGCATACAATTTTTTCTTCTTTGCATCCAAGGTTGAGCGAGGAATATTAAATTTCTTACTGGCGGCATTTACGCTCATGCCTGCATTTATTGCAGATAATGCTTCCTTTAGACTGTTTGTGCTGTACAAACATCTTTTTTGTTCATTCATCTTTATTTTTTCTTAATTATACACTATAACCAAAAGTCATAAATAAATTTAATATGTTAGAAGTGATTAAATAATAATTTTACTTACATTACAATAAATTTACTTACATTAACCTCAACAGGTGTGTCAAGCAAATTTTAAGAGAATAATATAGGTATCTAATATGTGAGATAAGTATTCCGATGATCCGTGCTCTTATCCATCAAAACAAAGTCGACAGAAGTTTAGAGGTTATTCTGTCATTCACTAATAAGTTGCCAGTATTATGTTCATTTCATGATTTATGTCCATAATACTGTTGACAGTATTAGGAAAAACACGAAAAAGTGAACATATTACTGACATGAATAATTATATTATAAAAATTAATAATTTATTCCATATATATATATATATATATATATATTTTTTTCTTTAATTTCAACATTATTTTATCAGAAAAATGTGTTACCGTGAGACTTACTGTTCAAATTTTGCCTATAATCGATAATCTTTGCAGCTACTTACATCTGCTCTACTAATAAAAATGGACGTAACTCAGCAGAAAAATGAGTTTCTCGGACTTTAAGTTTTTTTTTTTAATTAGTGGATTGGCTTTTAGTTTCAGTTTATTGTTATAATAATAACTAGATTTCTTAAAGATTTTATTAAAAATAAATAAAATGATATAAGATATAGTTTTCATATTTTAAAAAGTATTTTAATTTTGATTGACAGTAATATGGACACTGTCAGTAATTGGGTCTTTTACCCTACCATTAAATTTTGGGATGAGGTGAATAAATACAGGGACGCATCCGGAAAAAATCCGTTCGCTGAATTGGCCGCTTTTGCTCTATCGATGCTCATCCTGCCGTATTCGAACGCACAAATTGAGCGGGTATTTAGCCAATTAAATCTGGTGAAAAATAAAGTACGAAATAAAATGTCGATCAAAATGACAAATGCAATCTTAACGATTCGTTTCGGACTGAAAAGAAACGGCAAATGCTGCCACAATTACGTTCTGCCGCCAAAAGTTATACGTAAAATTGGTTCCAAAGAAGCCTACACAAGAAAAGCAGCCGAGTCAAGCTCGCAAGTAACTGATGAGAATGATGATATCGATTTTTGTTTCAATGAATGTAATCAGTTTTAAAACTTTATTTGTAAGACATGTCATTTTCTCTAATAAGGGCCGATTGGGCACAATTTGATCCTCCGATTAAACTCTCTCTCTTCGTCTCTTATTTCTAGGGGGACAGTTAAAAAGAGATGCAGAGTTTAATCGGAGGATCACATTAATCGGAGACTGTGAAATCGGCTCTAAAAACTATATTTTATAGGGTATAGGTTTTAAAATTATATTTGTAATTGTAATGTATTATATTTTTTGACACGTACTTATTATTATTTAATATCTATGACAAAATAATAAAGGTCGTATAAGTGTTTTAACCGTTTACTTGACAAGACGTTCTCTTTCTGCCTACACGTCGACCAGATTGTTTTACTCTTACGGTTTTTTAAAAATGTGACGACCCGAGCAGCACATTAACATTGGTCTGATATTGGATCTATGTTGATTGCCCAACTTATATTATGTCGGCCCAACGTTCCAAAATAACAATGGACCGATGTTGGCGGCGTCACGCTTGTTCACCGACGGCCAATGATTGGTGAAATATTGGATATTACATTTAGCCAACATTGTACCAACGATTTACGTAAAAATTTTTGGATATCCTACAAAATAAAATATAAAATTTACTTCTCTCGTTAAACATTATTTTATTGCTGAAAATCTTCATTACGTGCAAACTTAATTAAATAAATTTATATTGTACCTGAAAAATTTGCTTACCACCGCTGGATTTGAACCTGAAACCCTTGGCTCTTAAGTCAGTCACCTTCCGCACTGTGCTACAACATTGATTGATGAAGACGTTTCGTATTGTCTACATATGTTACACTTATTGTTACCTGTGTTCAAAACTTTAAAAATTATGTCTGAAATTAAGAGACTGTGGCCGGTATTCATTACGGTCGGATCTTATTTCAAGACCGTCTTAATTAAGACGGTCTTGAAATAAGATCCGACTATGAATACCGGCCATAGTCTCTTAATTTCAGACATAATTTTTAAAGTTTTGAACACAGGTAATTCAGAAAGAAGCAACTCATGATGCCAAAACAATTTGATTAAAATCAGCTGATTTTTTATATTAATTTCGATGGTCCAATGTCGGCTAAACGTCGTTCAACAAACGGTTGGTATTGCGTCGTCAATCGATTAATAAGATATACACTAAAATAGTTAAAAATGCTGCAGACTATTTTAAAACAGTTACAATTTACAAAAAAACATAACAATGCCTTTTAATTCGTATCAAATAAATAAAAAAAAATCTATCTAACGATTCATCGAATTGTATCATTTTAACAATGTCGGTCCAACATTGTTTCCCCAACAGCCGATGCTTCCGATTAAAAGCCAACCGTTGGTCAACCAATATGTGCTGCTCGGGTATAATCAGGGAGAAAAATTAAATGTTCAATAAAAATTTTAGAATAATTTTTTGTGAAATTGAAAAAGAATATTGTTATAATAGCTTTTCTTCAATTATGTTAAAATTAAAAATTAAATAGTTTAATTTTTATTCGCTGATGTGAATATAAACGTGTACTCTCTGGATACAGATACATATTTACAAAGTAATAGCAGATTACAATTTGATTACAGATTGATTAATAGGCAAATAATTTTCATGATTTATTTTCTTATTAATCGTTTATCCGACACTTGTTTTCTTCAAACTTCAATAGAGCGTATAATTAAAGAGTAAAGTGTAGGGTAAAGTTGTAGCAGGTAGTTGCAACTTTCCAAATAATGCATGTACTGAATAACATGTGAAAATTTTTAACGTGAGAAAGTGAGAGCTCTTCTTGCTCTTGAAGTGCAAAGCATTTGATAGATGAACTTCTAGGATCAATTACTTTTTGCGATTTCAGATGAAAGTGAAAATGTATCGCTGTGCCCGCGTGCACATCCGATGTACATATCAGAGGCCACATGGTGGCCTTGAACCGCCCACCTGCTCGGTGGGCTCATAGCGTTACGCTCGGATTATCTGATCGTAATAACGGGACGAGTATGTGTATGCCAATCGGCGGTGGGCTTTAATTGCGACGAATTGCAGGCTCTACTGCGTCGTCGCTCGGGTAAATTTAACAGCGATCGTCGCGAAATCATGGATGGAGTGATCCCGCTGATCTTGCGCCGTAATCGCTGCAATTCCTTTTCTAAAAAGGCATGGATAGTTTATTGTTGCCTCTTTTCCGCGATGCCGATTGGTTCTCTCACTGCGCTTACTTCATTTGCAACTGTCATTATATATTTTGACAGTTGTGTGTAATGTTCATTATATATTTTGACAGTTGTGTGTAATGTTAAAGCTAAATAGCGCGCGCGTAGCGCGCGTCTGTAGTGTCTAGTATATTAAAGAGAAGAGCTAGAAATGAGCTGTCATCTTTGCAAATTTCATTTGCTGCCATTTCTGCAAATTAGCTGCTTCTTGGTAGATACAATTGCAATTCAATAATCCGTTTATATTTTATTGAACGTCGTAAATATATCTCAAATAAATTTATTAATTATGATATTCAGCATTGCATGAGGTTTTAGTCATCAAAGATTGTAAGTTACAAGCATTATTGTTTTTAATTTCTACAAATATTAATTCAATAGTTATTTCATAAATGATATATTTTATATAAAATGCAGTTTTTTTTATTAAAAACTAATTCTATTAAATATAAAATTTATTTTATGAATTATATATTTTAACAATCAACTTTTTCATCAATACTTCTATTAAACTTCCATCGCAATTTTATTTCAACGATTGATTTAAAATGCGTCAATTAGACACACGTCATATTTTTAATATTAACTCTCAGATATTGTTGAAATATATAGTAGAAAGCGAAATTTTTGCGCATCGTCTTTTGTTTCGATCGCTCACGTAAGGTTTCTCTGACCGCAAAAAGAATTCAACGAAATCGAATTTAAGAAACATTTCTGCGTATGATCTTCGCGAATACTCTCACCGCAAATTCCCATGTAACTGCTAAGCTGTTCGTTCGACTTCCATTATCGAGGTATCAATCGCCAACAGCCATTTTCGCTTGTTCTCTTATTGCGCGCGTGCCTTATGCATTCGCCGAGGTAAGTCGATACTTTAATAAGATTCGTACCCGAGTTGATAATGCGTGGATCAAAAGTCATTTCCCGAGAATAATCCAAATTAATTATGAATTGTCATTAACAATTACGGCTGCCCAATGTCTAATTTATTACAACTTTCGTTGTCACTGTCATTTATATTCTTTCGTTTTCTTTTACATTTTGAGTGCAAAGCTGATTTCGGCATTGAACTTAAATCTAATATATTATTTATTTAAATATTTTACTGCTTTTTTAAATGTCTAATAATATAATTTATATTACTTCTTTAATGTCTTAAATATTTAGTAAAATTATTTATAATTATGCGTCGCCCAGACATGGTACTCAAAGTGTTAAACTCTTAACCCGCTTTGAAAATTTTATTCAAAGTATGGGAATAATAATTCTCGAGTAGATTTTACTTTGTCATGTCATAAATTTTCTGCATATTTAAAGAAATGTTAAAAATTTATTGTAACATTATCATAATTTGTATTACGAGTTTCTTATTGAATGCGAAATTCTTATTTCTATCCTTCGTCCATATTTTTCACACGCTGTACAATTCTGTTTCGAGTTGCGAGCGCGAAGGAATGTGCGCTGGCGATACCCAGGTAGCAAGCACTCGTCATTTTGACGTCAATTGACGTCAAAAGTCCGTCATTTTGACGTCAATTGACGTCAAAATGACGAGTGCTTGCTACCTGGGTATTTATTCGGTATAAGGGAGCATGATTTACAACGACTATCGAAATTCGCCTCTAATCCTTTTACTTACTTTTCGTTTTTCTTATAGGCAAGTCTGCTTTAATGTCCGCCTTGGTTACGGTTCGCGCGATACGTTTCCATAAAGTATACGCCAAGCCGGGAGTTGGAATTGCTTAAGCTTCGACTCGGATAATTAACACGATATTAAGAGTTATCTTCGTAGATTCATCCACTTGGATATCCCTCTCCCCGAACCGCCCTCTCAATCCTTCCCGAGCTCCAACCGATATTCGCCTAGCGTGAATTATGGCCTTCTCTGAGAGAAATTACGAGTTGTTTATTTCAATTTTCCGAAACTGGGAGACTTCTTCATGTTGAAGAAGTTTTCGACGAAACAATCATCTTTAAATTTAATAAAACAAATATTTTGTACATAGTTTGTCTTCAGATATAAATTCATCTATCATCAGAAATAAAAAAGAAATATAAATGAGTTTTTATCAATAGTTGCACAATATTAATTAATTGCAAGAGTAGAATTTCTTATAAAAAATCACTTCAAAAAGATGTGATTCAAGAATTTATATATACTCATTTCATGCACGTAAAAATTGAGAATATAAAGTGCTGTGGCAAATAAAAGCGATATGGAAAACCAGAGAAATATCGATATGAATCCCAGCCAGCAATCTCTAATTAACCGATATTGTCGTCGTTTGATCAGTTGTCCTTGTTATGCTATCATGAAACGAGCGTCGTGAATGGTAAACTCATGCAACTACTTAAACGGCAATAACGATACGCTTGCCGGGTGCGTGAGACACACGCTTTTTCGCGTGAACGCGAGGAACGCGACTTGGCGTGAGAGAAGTTCTTTTATTTGCCACAGCACTTTATATTCTCAATTTTTAAGTCGATTAAGTCGATCACCGCCGCCTTTGTTCCATGGAACAATGATTATTACAATTTATGAAACATGAAGTTTCTGTCTAAAAGTTATCCGTTTTTTTCACAGATGGCTAGTTTGAAACCAGGAGGAAAGGAAGGAGGGAAGGGAGGGAGTCCGAAGGGATACTGCAGATGCCGCCAAGACGGCGGCATCTGCACTATTAAAACCAGGTGCAGTTGCGCCTGCAACGGCAGGCTATGCAACATCAACCCTAAGCATGACTGCCTCTGCACAGAGGCAGCATGTCAGGTAATATTATAATCTATAACATATATACATGTAGTTAAATAATATATTTCATTAATTTTTAATATATTTTACAGAACAGGGCAAAGGGAACAGGGACAACGCAACCAGAATCTACCGTTCCTGGGCCAAGTCCCATCGGAGCTGGCCAGAGTCCCATTGGCCATCCTCCTGTTAGTCTCCAAGGTCCCCTAAGTCCACCTCCGTTTAATTCTACAGGACAGCCCTCGCATATTAACTATCAGGTGGGTTGCGTTTACATTGTTTATTATTTCGAGAATTAATACAAGGTACCGAATATTAAGAGAGACAATTTTCTTGCTTTCAGGAATCCCCGCAATATCCTGGTTCACAGGCAGCGCAATACGGTGGCATGTCGGCCATACCGTCGCCGCCGGCGGTGTTATTCAACACGGGGTCGGGACAATTGCCAGCTCAAGCGGGCGGCTTGTACGGAGCGTTTCAATTAGATCAGAGCCGATCACCGCAGAGCTCAAGCAGCCAACAAAATGTGTACTTGCAACAACCATCACCGCCACCACCTCACGCACCAAATGCTCCCACACCAGAGATGTACCAAAATGATTTGTCCCAATACCGCATTACCGCAGCAGCTGCTCCGCCGTTCGGACAGAATCAGCAGCTCAGTGATAATCCCAACACTGTACTAATCAATTCATCGTCAAAATCTCCTGAAGCGTCAACTATCTGCGAATTGAACAAAAAATTGGAATATGCATATACAGTCATCGAAAAAATGAACCAGAAACAGAGACAACTAATCGATATTATTCACGAATTGAGGGGTAACATTCGAGTATTTTGTCGAGTGCGTCCACCAACGCCGAAAGAAACTGAGCAGATGAAAGCGTAAGTAAATATGTTTTGCAATTATTAGAGAAAATTTAATTAATTATTAAAATAAGAACATAGGATTACTTTTTCAACTGCATTTTACAATTTCTGCAGAACACAAGTTAGTCTTCGTATGTATTTTACATTGTATATCATAACATTGCTGCTCATTTCATAGATTCTTTTTATAGACTTTTTTTCTTAATTGTATGTGTTTTTAAATAAATAATCGATTGTAAATACAGTTGCAAAAGTGTATGTAAAATAATATATAATAAATAATATATATTAAAAAATTTTGTATAAAGTTTTTGAGATGATCAAATTTGGAAATTAAAAAATTAATTAATCAATTAATAGACGGCTATAAGAGTCAGGCGCGGTACGTGGTGCGCAAGTACAGAAATTAATAGTTACAAAGTAACATATTAAATTGTATATGATATACATATACATATACATATATTCCAATATTTTTCGCTATAAGTTCTTTATAGTTTTTTCAATAATTAAATCGCGTAGATTTAATTCCGGGGAGGGAAGGGTATTAATTCTCCAACAATAGCTGTGTTTTAAGTCCGACAAATAATCGGCGCGCAGTCTATTAGTTTGGAATATATGTATATGCATATCATATACAATTTAATATGTTACTTTGTAACTATTAATTTCTGTACTTGCGCACCACGTACCGCGCCTGACTCTTATAGCCGTCTATTAATTGATTAATTGACATTTTCAAAGAGTCTAATGACATATTTAAAAAATTAATAATACATTTTCTTAATTCTTTTCTTAATTTGATGAGTTTTTTTCAGCAATTACTATAAATAAAAATATATTTTATTCAAGGGAATAAAAGAGATTATTTTGATATTTTGATTTGTGTATCTAAATGAAAATATTGTTTGTTACAGGTTATGTAAAATACGCTTCATTGACGATTGTACTATTGAAGTAGATAAATCAGCTGGATCAGATGCAATGAGCTGCAGTGGAAAGCTACAGAGGAGCTGCAGAGGAACAAAAGAAACATTTTCATTCGACAAAGTATTTACTCGCAGTGCTTCGCAAGCCGAAGTATATAAGGAATTAGCCTTTTCAATCCAATCAGCCGTTGAAGGATACAATGTTTGTGTATTTGCTTATGGTCAGACTGGTTCCGGCAAAACATATACTATGGAAGGAGAATGTGGATTACGGACCGAAGGCGTAATACCTAGAGCAGTACGTTTATTTATGATATATAATACATTTTATTTATAATATAATACATTTATATATTTACGACTATAATTTGACTTTTTATGTAATTTCAGGTACGTCATATATTTGAGGAAATGGAACAGCTGAAACTTCTTGGTTGGGAATATCGAATAGAAGCAAGTTTTCTGGAAATTTATAACGAGCAGATCGTTGATCTTCTCAATTCTGAACCAAACCGATCTCATAAAAAAGAAAAAAAAAAGTGTGAGATACGGATGGGTGGAAATAAAGGTCAAGATTTATACGTTATCAACACTCAGATTAAAGAAATACACAGTCCAGAAGAATTACACCAATGCCTACGAATTGCACAGCGCAACCGAACAGTTGCAGCTATTCAGTCAAATGAACGGTAATTTTTTTATCTTTTTCAAACTTTCTTTATTTTTTTAATTAAAGAAATAAAATAGTTATTGAGAAAATGTTTATTATATGATTAAATATTTATTAAGATTTAATTTAACATAGAATTTAATTTAAAATGAATAATGATTTGCATTTCAGATCATCCAGATCTCATTCAGTAGCATCAATACGCTTGATTGGTACAAATGGTACGAAACAAGATGTGTTAAACGGAAGTCTGAATTTCATCGACTTGGCTGGATCTGAAAAATTAAAAACTGAAGGAGCTGTTAAAACTGCAGAAATACAGAATATTAACAAATCTTTAGCCAGTCTTGATAGAGTAATTTCATCCATATTAACAAAAGATGATTATATCCCATATAGGGATTCCAAATTGACCCATCTACTTTCGCCTTCTCTAGGAGGCAGTTCTAAAACGATAATGCTATTAAATGTATCTCCATTAGACGAATGTTATAAAGAGACCTTAAATTCACTGAGATTTGCTAGTAATGTCACTAATTGCAAGACTGGAAGTATTAAACGAAACCTAAAGTTTTTATAGAGTAGTGTCTTACATTTTTTAATATGCTTTATTTTTACATGATTAACGTTTACAATTACAAATGTAATTTAAAATAATTTAAGGAAGATGTATTCTCTCGTGAATTATATTATGTGGTGACAAAGCCACTATAAAATGATAATAAAATTAGGTGTTGAATACAACAGTAAAATACATAATATTTATCTTAATTTAAAGACAAGTTTATGAGAGTGATAAATATAAGATCTAATCGTTTTATCATAACACAATAACATTTTCTATTATTCCACAAGTAAAATTTCAAGAAGAAAATATATATTTTATGTTGTGCCAAATTGATGTACTAGCACATAAATTGTATATGTAAATAACTTTTATAAAAATTTATCTCAACTTATATTGTTATATTTATATTGTTATCAGGCGTAAACATTCGAACATTTAAACAAATACTTTTGCATATTGTATGAAAATAAAAACTGAAGTTCTGAAAATACTAACATTTTAATATCTCTTTAATAATATCCCTAACAGCAAATGTATATTCTGAGAATGTTCAGAGGATATCGTAAAGTATAAGATATTATAAGGATGTTCTTGGTATATTAAGACATTCTTAGTATATTCTAGAGATATACAGGATATTATTGCTGTTAGGGATTTAACTTTCAAACGTGTATATACATGATGTTTGGACCAGAATATCTGATTCCGGGTATCGGGGATATCGAGTGTGGGTGTCTGTGTGTGTGTGTGTGTGAGTGTGTGTGTGTGCGCGCGCACAATAAATATATGTATAGTGTATACACATAAAACTAATTGGGGCAAGTTGCGATCAAAAATATATAAAGTACCCTCGCGGCGTGTTGCTTTCGCTCGCGGTCGTTATGTCTTATATAATATAGTATATGTTAATAAAAAAATATTCTCAAAATATAGTAAAATATTTACAATTGTAAATAATGATTAAAATTAACAAAACAAATTTTTTCAATAAAATTTCAACTTTGGATATTTTCTGCGGGCAATAGATATTGGAGGGGGATTTTCTGTCTTATCTCTTTCATTCGCCTTATTCATTGAAGCGCGTTATAGTACATCCGCTATTATCAATTTTTCAATGGAATTAGGCGCATAGTTTAGTATTCACCGTTTTATAAGATCGAAATAGCTTTTACCTTTACAGCTTGGTTTTAATACAGGTCTTTAATAAGGCGAATTTTTATAAATTTGAAATATATTTTTCGGAAAGCCTCTTATACACGCACAAGAAGGACAATCTTAAATCAGGGATATGTTCCTGATGTTCTCCTCAACGTATGAAAATCGAATCGGTAGAAAAGGTCTTTTCATCTTTCCTGTCACGCAAATAATTTATATCGGAATGAGATAAGCTTTCCCAGAGAGAGAGAGAGAGAGAGAGGGGGGGGGGCCTCGCCTCTCTCTCTCGCCCTCTCTCTCTCTCTCTCTCTCTCTCTCTCTCTCTCTCTCTCTCGCCCTCACCCTCTCTCTCTCGCCCTCGCCCTCCCCGCGATTATCAGCCGCCCAACACGCGTGGTTGAGCGGCACCCTGTACGGTTCGGCGACTGCCTCCAGGCCACAGCCGCGCTCCGTCATAGTGTGCAGCAACACATCTTGGGCGGCGCGGCAATGTTGGCCTGGAGGAGTCTTTGGGCCATTACAGGATCTCGTCACTGGACTCACTGGAGGCCTCCTCACTTTCGTCTTTCGATACGCCGATACTTTCTACATGCCCATTGTCAACGGCAATGTTATTGCTGCTGGTAGAGTCGACGTACCGAGGTACGTGCTGAGCAGCCTTTTGCAATATCATTTCGTACTGTCAAAATAAAGCGAACTTTCAATAAAATCACTTATATTCAATTCCACTCGATCTTACGTGCTATTAATGAATTTCTTCTCTTCGAAGATTTCTTAGCTCTGAGAAAAATTCAATTCAACTAGTTTCAGGGACGTACGGCCAACTAAAACACACATGTCAGTGTAAAGCTTTTTATATTTTCTTCCAAGACTTTGTTAATAATAATATTACATTCATCACAATCTTACAAATATAATATATTCAGTTATTTTATCGTATATCACAATTTCTACTTTGTGCGGAAAGCTGATTTATATCATTTTTATATTTACTGAGAGGTTTTTCCTGGTAGCTGTATAAAAATATACAATTGTTCATGAAGATTATTATCTGTTCTCTTGAATTATCTTGTGACGATTTGGAAAGTGCTTGTCATTAAAAAAGCAGTCATCATTGCATAGCGTTTCGTCGAGCATATCAGCCTTCGATTCATTAAATACTATTTTACTATTAAATAATAAATATAGATATAGTGTGGTATATTATAATATTACTACACTATCTACTACATCTATAAGAAAATATCTTACTTTTCTTATAACAACGTTAACGTTTCTTTCTTTTTATGATAGTTAAAGGTTTAGGAATATATAAAAAATGTAATAATATAAGAGAATTCTAATGCGCAAATGTTTGTATATATACTTGCAAACGCAGTAAGAAAAATCGTACATTTTATACATTAATACAATCTTAAATACTCATAAATATATTTTTTATACTCTCATGTTTTGTCAAAACTTGTTCGAATCGAACAAATCAGAGATATCCGATATATGAAATCAGAATAATAATATTTCGTATTATCAACTACCTGATGTCCACGTTCGATAATGAATGCTGCTGGATTTCTACTCTATAAAACGCAATTTTTATATATACCTTTAGAATTTATTTTATGTATTAAATCTATTTGTGTTTTAAACTGCATAAAATTAATATATTAAAACAAGTTATTATCTATTTGTTATTATTCCAAAGTAATGACAAGTTATTACTTTTTAAAATCTCTATATCTATCTTTCGAAAAAAGTAAAATATATTTTTGAAAATAAGCTAAACTATTTAATATGATAAATTCGCTACAATCTTTTTAAAATCAAGAGACACGGTAGTGTCTTGCGTTAAGTATACGGTTCTTTTTACAAGCGGACTCTGTTAAAGCGGAGCGCGAGACCGACCGTTACTCTTTTACGCGACGCGACGGGTTGCGAGTACTCGAGATGTTGAGATCTCAAATAACGAGTGAACGGATCAAGTTCTAAGTAGGCTTGATCGATAGTTTGGGGTTCGAATTGGATACCACATCGGTTTTTTAGAAGTAATAAATACCTCATCGGTTTTTTTTAGGTATACAGAGATACTTCGATTTTTTGAGATACAAACATACCACATCGGTTTTTTTTAGGTACAAACATACCACATCAGTTTTTGTTAGGTACAAAGATACCTCATCGGTTTTTTTGAGATTAAAATAACGCGAGTTTACTTGTTCATGCTGATCTTCCTGCTATGCGTATAGTGATGTTACCATCAATTCCCCGTTGTATAATAATTTCAAATTTTTAAAAAAATTTAACAAATACTCAATTATACTCCGTTATTGATAGTAGAATCGGAATGGTTCTACACATAAAATTTAAACTAATTGTAACCATGTAGAATCAACAGGAATATATAAATTTATTTTTCTCTGCCGATTGCGCTACAAATGACAGACTACTTAAATAGGATATTAATACATAAATAAAATATTAATCTGTAAAATGTACATTTTTCTTTCAAAAGTTTCTCTAAAAATGTTAAAAAAAATATATAATTACATTTAACTATTTAAAGAATGATGTGTATAAAATTATGTTAAAGGCTGCAGGATATTAAACGAAGCAATTTATCTTTTTCGGAAATTAATATTATTTCCGAAATAAGTTTTTATAACTAGGTGCCTTTAAAACTGTAAGAATATATAGGATATATTCTGCGTGACGCAGGATATAGCTAATAGACTTAGCGTAATCGCGGTTCTCATTTGGTTTTTCGAAGTTTATGAAATTAATAAAAAGGCAAGATTGTTGTCTTAAAGAATTAAATATGAAACATCCTTAGATCACCTATACCTTTGTTTGTGTTGATACTTGAAAAAAGTATTAATAGGAAAGGTGAACGGTTTATAAGAAATTATTTAAAGACGAATATTATTAAGTTTGATAGAAAACGGAGTGACCAATGATAAAAGGATAACGCTTGTTCGGCGTTTTCAATTTTTTCAATTATATTGGTCACATTTAATTCTGTAAAAACATGTATTGCTGATAAACATTTTTCCAGCGTAATTTACGGAAAAATGATAATTAGAAAATAATAATTATGAAAAAATTGCTTGAACGTGTATTCAAGATTAAGTCATACTGAATGAATGTTATTTATTGCAATTGTACTTTGTTAAGGATCGAACATATTCTCTATGTAATGATCGGGCCGCGAGGCTGACTGCGACGTACCTGCTGTCAGTCTCGTGGCACGGATTCGATCCGCACGGGGTTGTCGATCACGCCGCCCCGCGTGGTCGATCACGCATCGATCCCGCCCCACGCACAGGTGCGAGCATGCCGCCGACATTGTCGAGAATCGGAGCACGGCGCAACTCCGGACACGCGCAGTGTCTTTGTTCACGAAAATTGTGCCCATCGCGCAACGCCATCAATCATCGGATCAATCAGAGAGCGCCGCGTTCCGGATCTCTCCCCCCGTTTCCGTCTTTCGAAAACTCGCCGGGCGGAAGAGAACGGCCTCGTGGCAGACTCGTTTCGCACGTCAGTGTGTTCGCTTTAGCTGATTTACTGTTATTCAAAGTGCGTGATTGTCAAAAGGATCTCCGCCTCTCCTGTAAGATACCCAAGCAGACTATTAAAAGGTCAAACCTCACCAATTTTATCTCCACTTAAATATGTTGTAGGAGAAGTCTTTCTGAGTAATTCTATGCAACAAAAGAGTGAGGGATTGGTTTAGAAGAAATAGCAAAATTTCACAATTTTGATACTTTTTTTTAGGTATTAAAAGTAACATTAATAAACATTATAGTTCTAAGAGAAGTAATTTGCTGATATGTATACATATATTGACTATACACACATATCAGCAAATTACTTCCCTTAGTATTGAAAAAATAACATATTATTACAGCATGTACGAACTTTAATACATTAAACTTCAATTTATTATATCTTTTAAACTAATACCGTCCCCCACTTTTTTGCGTAGAATTACTCAAAAAGACCTCCTCTACAACATATTTAAGTGGCGATATTAGTGAGGCGATATTTAACCTTTTATGTGCATTTACCGTTATTTAATTTAAGATAATTTTTTTATCACAATTAAAAAATAAAATATAAAATTTTACAGAAACAAGTTATATATTTATAAATATAATCACGAAATAAATCAGATCGCTGACATATTAAGCTTTAAGTGTAACAAAATGCTTTTTTTGTACTAATCAGTTCATCGTCAAATTCTCCTGGGGGTACCTGCGAAGATTACTCATTACCTCTTGTCTTTTACATTTGTCTTTGTATTCATTTAAATACAAAGCAGATGTAAAACACAAGAGGTAATGAGTACTGCAATGGCAGAGCATACGACCAACAAAGATTCAAGTACGACAAACAAAGATTTCAATTGCAGTTTGCAACTCTTTTTTGGTCGTACTTAAATCTTCAAGTACGACCAAAAAAGAATTGCAAACTGCAATTGCTTTAATTCATAATATGGATAAAGAACGAAGAAGATTGCATGACATCATTCATGAATTAAAGGGCAATATAAGAGTGCTTTGTCGAGTGCGTCCACGAACGCCGAAAGAAACTGAGCAGATGAAAGCGTAAGTAAATATGTTTTGCAATTATTAGAGAAAATTTAATTAATTATTAAAATAAGAACATAGGATTACTTTTTCAACTGTATTTTACAATTTCTGCAGAACACAAGTTAGTCTTCGTATGTATTTTACATTGTATATCATAACATTGTTGCTCATTTATAGATTCTTTTTATAGACTTTTTTTCTTAATTGTATGTTTTTAAATAAATAATCGATTGTAAATACAGTTGCAAAAGTGTATGTAAAATAATATATAATAAATAATGTATATTAAAAAATTTTCTATCAAGTTTTTGAGAAGATCAAATTTGGAAATTAAAAAATTAATAATACATTTTCTTAATTCTTTTCTTAATTTGATGAGTTTCTTTCAGCAATTGCTGTAAATAAAAATATATTTTATTCAAGGGAATAAAAGAGATTATTTTGATATTTTGATTTGTGTATCTAAATGAAAATATTGTTTGTTACAGGTTATATAATATTAAGCTTTATTGACGACTGTACTATTGAAGTAGGTAAATCAAATGGATCAGATCCAGTGAGCTACAGTGGAAAGCTACAAGAAACAAAACACAGATTTTCATTCCATAAAGTATTTGGTCCCAATGTTTTGTTTCATCATTAGGGCCAAATACTTTATGGAATGATAATCTGTGATTCGCAAGCAGATGTATTCAAAGAATTATCCCTTTCAGTACAATCAGCACTTGAAGGATATAATGTTTGTGTATTTGCTTATGGTCAGACTGGTTCTGGCAAGACATATACGATGGAAGGAGAATGTGGATTACAGACTGAAGGCATGATACCTAGAACAGTAATATTATAAATAAACTGTACTGTTCTAGGTATTATCCCTTCAGTCTGTATTATATATAAATAAACGAATACCTTATATTATAAATAAACGAATACATTTATATATTTATAATATAATACATGTATAATACATGTATTTACGACTGTAATTTGGCTTTTTATGTAATTTCAGGTACGTCATATCCGTAACTTCGGAATAAGGATTGGCTCTGAGGAGCGGGGCGTGTCGGGCTTGGTCGGGAAAGCGGGTTTGGCTGACGTGCCAGGCCTGGGCGAGGTGAACCCTAGCCGGCGTTCTCGCGCCGGTTTCGCGGGATCCGAGCTCGGTCCCGTGCCTTGGCCTCCCGCGGATCTTTTTTGCTGCGGTAATGAAGTCTTTGACATTCGCTAGTAATGCAAGACTGGAAGTATTTAAACGAAATCGAAAGATTTTAACGTGTTAAGTCTGATTATAGAGTAGTGTCAATTACATTTTTTAATATGTTTTTTACATGACTAACGTTTACAATTACAAATGTAATTTAAAATAATTTAAGGAAGATGTATTCTCTCGTGAATTATATTATATGGTGACAAAGCCACAATAAAATGATAATAAAATTCGGTTGAATACAACAGTAAAATAAATAATATTTATGATCTTAATTTAAAGACAAGTTTATGAGAGTGATAAATAATATAAGATCTAAGAAAATGTTATTGTGTTTTATCATAACACACAATAACATTTTTTATTATTCCACAAGTAAAATTTCAAGAAGATATATATATATATATATATATATATATCTTGCGCCACGATCGCCACTATCGAATATACAATATATATATATATATATATATATATATATATATATATATATATAGGAAACAATCTATATAAGATCAATCGTAACACATTTGTCTTCTTTTTGTTATATTAGTTATTAAATTACTTAAATAATTTATTTAATAAACTAATAATAAACAAACTATACAATGCGGATATTGTTTTACCGATAAAAGAATGCGCGTATAAAAGTCTCGTATATTATTCTTAGATGACACAATTTTATCATTGCACGTAAAATAATATTTAATAATATTTTCATTATAGATAGATATCTATAAGATTGTGGAAATGTATAACAAAAGAACACAAAGTTATTTTTTAAGTTCTTTATTTCTTCTACTTTCTTAGTAAATCAATGATTTCAGCTACTACAAACTGTGTACGAGTTTTAATTTATTTTTACGGCGCACTATAGTAATTTAATTATAATTTGTTTGATCTCCTCGCTTATCTTCTTATCGTGATTACAAAAGTTCGAAGTAAATACCCTCTTCGTGAAATGCGTTCGACGATTTAATACGATTTTTATAAGCTCCGTTAGTCATTACTTATACTCTATTACTCTTCTTACGATCTGGCGGGATGGCCTAGTGATACACACACACAATTTCATTATATTGATTTCAGAAAATAAGAAGGCTTTTATATATTTTTTCAATCTCTCGATAACAGAGATGAAGTCTCACCAGTCATCTGAAAGAGTGTGTTTTAGAATACAATGCCTGTTCTACGTATTATACCATGGAACTTTTTCTATATAAGATAGACCAAAAAGTGTATACAAATAGCAATTTAATTTATTTCGAACATCTTTTAGAATATCCGTATTTATATAGATCCATTCTTCTTTCTAATACCGAGCATTTCTTGAGCATTTCCTTCATCCTCTTATAATTTGAAAAATAAAGTTTAAATGTGCCCACGCAACTTTTGCAAATATTTAAAAAAAAAAAAAAAAACAAGCACGAAAAATTTTGCCATCAGTATACACCTTTTCAAGACTTTGTATGCAAAGAGGGAAAAATTAGTTTTTGTTGGACGATTCTTCTTTTCCTTATGTTAAAATTTCTCTACATATTATCTTATTTATTTATTTTTTTTTTCATAAAACTGACATGCAGTACAAGAGCACTGACAGGTGTTGATACTTCTTTTGTGTTATTAAAACACAAAGAAAATTTCATTGTAGAACAGATTGTCAAAAGAATAAATTTTGTATTCGCTTTTCGCGATCAAGTGAGTCTATTACTCAATGAATCTCGCTTTTCTAATTATAAATACACATTACTACATGTCAAATAAGAAGGATTTTTAATGATTTATCAGATATGAAAAGCTGTATTGGCGATTTAACGTGAAACGATTTAAATCAGTTGTATATTTGAAGCAGCTTTTTCATATCCAATAAAAAGCAGCCAGTCTTAATATTTCTGACATATATATACTATAACAAAAATAATAAAGTGATGTGGAACATGAACGGGAAATAATGAAATTTAAAATATACCGAGTTTTCTATATTATGGATATGGATATAACTTCGGAAATGTGTATTCTTAAATCGGATTAAGTGCTTATTCCAATATATTATAAAATGTACTCACAGAGTAACTAAATCGCTATTATATCTCAATAATAATTTATAAAATCTGTTTGAAGACATTTTGAGCGCATTTCGTCGTGATACATAGTATGTACAATTGAAATTCGCTTTTACGATGTCTACATTCTTGAATCACAAAATAAAAGATTTAATATGCTAAGGCTACATCAAAACTATGTACATCAATTATGAATAGAGCATTGGTAATACCCTTTGAAACTTATTTCTAGTTTATATATATATGTATATGATATATATATGTATATATATGTATATATATATGCATACTGATTAATTTTATATGTGTATTTATATATAATTAATCAATATGTATCGTTAGTAAAATCTTAGATATGATTTTTCTCGCTTAAAAACTAGCACATGTATTTCAGATATATTTTATAAATATATTTGACGATTTATTTTAAATAAAAGTACGAGTAAGACTCATAGGACAATGATTAAATTACGGTAATAAAACAATATTGTAGTTTTTTCAGCGTCAAGTAATCGGAACAGAATTGTGATAAGAGCGGACAGAATAGTAAGATTCATTCAAGGGTAGAACGAATAAGCCATGCTTATTTATTATCTAATCTGCTCTTATTACATTATTACTCTTTATAGTTATCGATATAAAATACAGTATTTCTCTTCTCCATTTTCATAGATTAACAAATATATGGTCCATAATTCTTTCAAATTGAGAAATAATTCCAAGAATGAAATAAATCAGCGGACATGTGCTTAATTTTTAAGCTATGCATAATATACAATTTCTTTGCAGTAAAAATATATAATGACTACAATATAGTACTTGATTCCTGACTAGCATGTGTTTATACGAGTGACTTTCTACTTCGCACTTAAGACAAAAAATCTTTAATTGATATATTTGATCGATCTCTGATTCAAAATAACATGAATTTAACTGCATCTCATATATTAATAATGCACGAATGCACTGATATAAAAAAATCTACAGAAAATTAACAAGAAAGAAGAAAACAGGAACATCACTCCTGTAATAGATAAATTTGCGTACGCAAAAGAATTTTGCACTCAACACACTCTTGCTCAAATGCATACAATTCCTCATTCTCGTTATACGTATTTATGTGTGCGCGTGCAAACGCATACATACAGATCATGGTGTATGACGGCTCTCTATCTTATGAATACATTTTTTTGAAGATATTACAATTTATGAACTTCCTGGGACCGTAAAATCCAGATACAGAGGAATATAAATTCAATTGTTTTGTGTATCATACTTGCGTAAAGTATCTAATCAATGTATGCAATTTCCTCATAATTCAATGTGTCTTACAAGTATCACTTTCTACAAATTGTTTTTGTATACGGTACTTCATTAAGGCTTCTACTGTCTATTTGATGCAGTTAACTATTGTATAAATTTCTATATACTTTAAATAAAGAAAAGACCAAAAGAGAGAATATTTTCGTTTGCGTGTTAATGGTAGATAATGGCGCCAACTTTTTTTGGGAAATGCTCAATAAACAGAAGAACCGGTAGTTTTACAAATAATCAATTTCGCATAGGCCTGTACATATAAATTATACATTCTAGCGCTGTAGTTATTTCCTACCACTCATTACACCAACTATTTCTCAGTCTTGTAATAATACTACTCTTTAATACTTTTATAATTTATATAAAATCAGTTGCACGTATCTTTCCACGTTGTGAAAGAACACTATGTCTTCAATCTAAATTAATGCATATTGCAATAGACTTTACGGATTTTATGCTATTATAACAGTGTATTGTATATAGAACACAAGCGGAGAGTTTTAAGAGTAAAAAATATTTTCTCGTGTACAAAACAATGTTGTGTTAAGATTTGGCCTAATGGAAAAACAATTCCATATGCTAGTTAAGGAATGATATAACAAGATGTGATAAGACTGCAACGACAAGACAACTTTGCTTCATACTGAAAGGTTCTTGAAAATATCTAATATCTAAGAAAATAAAAGTTAAACTTCTCTATTTTCTTAGACATTAAAAAGCATTGTTTTGTGTTTTGATATAAAGTTATTAATGCTATTGCAATCTATAACACATCTAACAATATGTATTGTCCCGCAAGTTCAATGCTTACAAATCTGTATTGGATAATGATGGCAACATCTATGATTTTGATCATAAACATTAATTTGATTTACTTGCCAGGTAGTATAATAATGTATAATGGATATAAAACAGAATTCTGTGTGCATTAATTATATCGGCC